>JASAND010013533.1:0-62613 GCA_030248195.1 Trissonchulus latispiculum
AATGAACTGACTGACCAGGAAATTTCTTTCGCTTCCAAAATGATTGATTTGCTGTGATTTGCTATTAAACCGTGTTGGCTTACTTCACTTACTTAGGTCAGACAAGTCCTAGTTACACAGAAGGTCAGCGCGTTCACCCAATTAGGCAAACTTATGTACCAGATTCCCGAAAGGTGATTTGCCAAAATCGGGGATCTCTACAGCCGACCTGGTTAGGGGTACTACTGTGAGTTCGTTTGGTCTATAAACAACAGCGAACGGCGAGAGGGGTCGATTTCTCGCTCTATTTGTTCACTGCCGAAATCAAATAGAGGGCCTTGACTCGCAGATCAAAGGCACTAACTCAGATCTTCTCTTCTGTGAGAGGTTCTAGTCAAATCTCTAATAGAGATCTGAGGAAAACTTACTGTTTATACGGAAGATCACTACCGGATCTGTAGGTCACTGGTTCACAGTCTCGTATAGACACTGCACTCTGTTTAATATACTTATGACAATTACTGACAAGCTGATTACCAGATATAATAATGGTTATAGTAATGTTTAGGTGCACTGTATAATATAATGAAGTACTAATACAAGTATACATTGACAATTACTATTAACAGTCAATATACCAGAGTTGCCAGACTCTATAGGGTGGATTTGGATTAATTTTAAGTTAATTTACCCCAATTGTTATGCTGGTTTACGCACGTTCAGACAAGGACTACACTCTTCTTCAGGTTACTGTTATTTCTCTATTCCTGCTATGATTCAACTCTATCACCTAACTCAGTTCAACTACTGGTGTCCTATATGCTTTATGTGCGTGTTATGCTGGTGTACTCTCTTTATCTGTCCTTTACAGTACCAAAGGACCAAAAACCAATGTTAACCAACAATAATAATAATAATGATAATTAATAACAATAATAATACAATTGAGGGTGGGCTCGGACCTTGGGTGAGCTCCCAGTTGCTGCAAGATAGTCACAAGGACTCCACAGCCCACTATAGAGATAGCTATCGGAAAAGGTTCCTGCAGATCAACTCCTTTCCAAGAGGATCAGACAATACAAGGCTAGGGAGAGATGGGGGTGATACCGGGAGATAACCGTTTAAAATTAACAACTAAATTAATATTCAAATTTGTTTAGATCTGTTTTCTGACTCTTCTTCGCTATCAGCTTCTGATGACAAGAGAACCAATGGACTTTAAAGCAGAGGTTTGGGAGTACCCACTCCCATTAGATTAGAGAAGATAGAAATCATCATTTTTAGGACAAATAAGATAAAGTTTCGGAATTCGTAAAATGAACGGTCTAAATTTGAACCTGCAAACTGGTTCACTATCAATGTTCCAATTTTAGTCACCAAATAGGTTTTAGATTCTACCCAATGATCCCGGTGCTGGTTCAACTGTCTCTGCCTCAAAACTCAGGGTCGTCCTAAATCAACCAGAGTACCTACAGTGTAGGGTCCAAAGTGTCTCCAATGACAATGATCCAACTAATTATCAACTGACAATTCCAGAGGCAACGCTCTCCACTAAATTAATCTACTGGATACTGATCAGATACGGCTTTGACTTCTCCAGGCAAGAGACTTCCATCCGCACGCACCTGAATCAAATGGGTTAAAACCCATTAGTTACACGATGATGGTGCGGGAATCGAACCCAGCAACCATTATTCACTCTTTTGGCTTTCAGATCTTAAGCATGAACTTGTCATCTCAAAATTGTTGAAACGTTTAAAACTTGCTAGCTTTAGAATGAAAATTCAGCCGTTTTAATGCTATCTCTAACTTTACAGAACCAAAAACGCAGAATCTAACATTTTGGGCAATTTCCTGCACTATTGTGCATGAAATTGTAACTAAACACGTTTCTGTAACATACATTCTGCTTCTGTACTGTCTAGAATTATAACAACTGAGTTCAAGTAATTCTGGATCTCTGATTACAAGCAAGAGCCCAATATTTAGATCAAATTGATGGTTACGTCCATGATTTAGCTATTGCACAGAAATGACACCATAAATGTAGTTTTGGTTAGTTTAGGACGATTTCTGACCCCAAACTGCAGGAAATACCCATTTCCTGCATAGATTGATTCAAAACTGTAATTTCAGTATTAAACAGAGAACTTGTGCATAAACGCCAGTTTTACAGTTATTGGAAGATAGTCTAATACATACTAACTGCTAATCGTATGTAACTAAGTAATGCATTTATTATTTCAGGGTTATTATTGTTTCCTGCATGCTGCCGTTCAAGATGCTGGCCTATTGCCTATTTAACCTCAATAACTCGAATCATCAACCAAAACCCATATTCGAAACAGCCAACCGAACCCCTTTTATTGATTTTGAGACCATTTTTGGTAACTAAACCTGACGGACACTGAACCGTTAAATCTAATGCCGTTACCAGTTGGCGATTTTGGAACCCTCACTTTTGGTGGGCATGAAAATTACAGCATTACCCATTGCAGACAAGAACAATAATAATCGTACTTTTCAGGCAGAGAACATCACAATTACAACAATTAATAACAATGTTTACCTAACTAATTCCTTAGGTATTCCTAGGTAATTTTGACCGAAAGTACAGGAGATTTGAATTTCAAGCGAAATGAGAGCATCGTTAAGTAATTCGATTAAGTGCTGTGTCCTTTTATTGCGATTCGCCCGCCCAATTACATGGAGTTGCCTACGCGGGCGAATCGAGGACTCTCTGAGCAATACCTGATGTTTATGACCTAATCCGGGGTCCCCGTGACCCTAGGCCCGAATCACTACCTCGTTTGCATATTTCTGTTTTATGTCTCTATTATGCACATTCGAACCTCATTCATGCCGACACTTCACTCAATCACACTTGCATACTTTGATAATTTATTTTCGGCTCCTGATTGTATGACTTTCCTGCCTACTACCTGAGTTTGAACGGCTACATTTGCTTCCCCAATGCCCATAATCCCACGGGAGCTCACATGGGGCACAATGCCATCAGACATACACATTCACAACTTCTGTTTCACATTCGCATTTAGTCATCAGTATCACATTCACACAACACTCGCACTGAACCACTATTGGCACACTTATTCAACATTCATACAACATTCACACTGTGCCACTGCTGGCACACTTATACGACATTCATACAACATTCACACTTTGTCACTGCTGGCACACTTATACAACATTTGTACAGCATTCACACTGTGCCACTGCTGGCACACTTATACGACATTCGTACAACATTCACACTTTGCCACTGCTGGCACACTTATACAACATTTGTACAGCATTCACACTGTGCCACTGCTGGCACACTTATACGACATTCGTACAACATTCACACTTTGCCACTGCTGGCACACTTATACAACATTTGTACAGCATTCACACTGTGCCACTGCTGGCACACTTACGCAACATTTATACAACATTCACACCGTGCCACTGCTGGCACACTTACGCAACATTTGTACAGCATTCACACTGCGCCACTGCTGGCACACTTACGCAACATTTGTACAGCATTCACACTGCGCCACTGCTGGCACACTTATACGACATTCGTACAACATTCACACTTTGCCACTGCTGGCACACTTATACAACATTTGTATAACATTCACACTGTGCCACTGCTGGCACACTTACGCAACATTTATACAACATTCACACCGTGCCACTGCTGGCACACTTACGCAACATGTGTACAGCATTCACACTGCGCCACTGCTGGCACACTTACGCAACATTTGTACAGCATTCACACTGCGCCACTGCTGGCACACTTATACGACATTCGTACAACATTCACACTTTGCCACTGCTGGCACACTTATACAACATTTGTACAGCATTCACACCGCGCCACTGCTGGCACACTTATACGACATTCGTACAACATTCACACTGTGCCACTGCTGGCACATTTGCGCAATATTTACACTGTGCCACTGCTGGCTCACTTATACGACATTCATACAACATTCATACCTACGTACTGTATTGCTAATATCTGGGTGCCTGCTAATCAGATCCACCCTTATCCTGCCTAATGTCTTAATCTCAGTTACACACACACAAGGTAAACGTTCACACACACTTTCACACACTTTCTTAACGAATACCTCCTAAATCCCTGAAATAAAGCATAATCACTAAATATAATATTACAATTATTAATCATATTAAACAATCCTAACTACTAACTTTTCCTATTTCTAATCTAATTCTAAGTACTTCCCTAAACTACCGGTTTATGCACATTTCCATAATTTTCTCATTAATGTTGCTGTTTTAATTAATATGAACTTTTAGGGGAACTTTTGAAACTTGGCAACTCGAATTTTAGGAAAATCTAATGTTTTCCTCATTTAAAAGAAACTTGATTAGAACTTTGTGAAAGCCTGAATGAATAATAATTGCTAAGCAATTATTATTAACAAAACTACGAAAAACATATTTTAATTTACTGATCGGAGAAAGCCGGCCATTCCTCCCCAAAACTTGAAATTAATAATCAACTAGATAACGTAAAGACTCAGAGTTTTAGACTCGATTTAAAATAACCTACATTTTAAACACCTAATAATTTCAAAGCCGACCTAACGCTAAAATAAAACAATTACGAGAACAGTGACTTTTAAATCTGAAGCGCCTTCATTGCACAATATGGCCGGCAACACCTAGTTGCCGGCTGTGGGGTGAAAAGATTCTTATAGTTAGCTAATAAAACTTAGGGTCGTAATTAAGGGACCCTCTATCTCAGGTTCAAAAGGTGAGGTCCCTACTCAAAGCCCGTAAGCTACAAAACCCCCATAGCCACGAGGGTCTTCTTCAAAATACAAAACTGGCCTCTAGGACCGTGGCTTGGAATAATAAAAAAGTTGGCCAATTGGCCGCATAAAAGGAAAAAGGGGCCCTAAGGCCAAAAATTACATAATATAAAAAAATAGGCCCGAAGGCCGACAATGCAAAATTCCTACATTCTTTTTAGACCTAGTCAGCGAATTTTGAGCCGGGTATAGAAGACCCAAAGGCTCCTCAGGATGTTAGTGTTCGCGGGTTTGAGCTTAATACCTTTTCTGGCCCGAGGGCCCGAAAAGTCCCTAGGTTTTTTCCTAAATGTTGAGGGAGACGTGCAATCTCAGGTGCTGCAAAGCCACAGCCCACTATAGAGATGCACAGCCAAACAACAAAATTTGGCCGACCGCTCTCGGTCGGCCCTCAGCGAACACTGAGTGAGTCTAAAATTTTGAGACTGGGCTGACAGCTCTCTGACAGCCCAGTGACAGCTCGGAGACGGGGACTTCTCTTTGATTTTGGGTGGAAGCTTCTAGAAGTTTCTAGAAACTTCTAGAAGCTTCCTATCTTTTACACTTGGAAATCCAGGTTCTTTTTGGCTCTTTGGTCAGTTGGGGTGAAGATTAATGATAATGGCGAAATATTGCCCACAACTGACCACTTTTCTGATTAATTTCTGGGTCCGAAACTTTCTAGAATTTTATAAAATTTTGGTTAACATGTAAATGCAACCAAAGGGGGACGTTTCGGATCTAATTTTCAACTTTGACGAATTCAACTGAAATGGGACTCAAAAATCAGGCCAATCCCGGCCGATTATGGGAAAAATAATTTTAAGTGCCATCTTTGGGCACTATTTATATGTCTGTTCTTAATTTCTTAATTTTCTTTGGCTTCTCTTGTCCTGGGCCCCTACTTTGAAATTTCAGTTAAACATTTGACCACAAACAAGAGAAGCCAACACAGCAACCTTAGCAGCAATTGCTCCCTATTGCCAGAAACTCAGTGTCCTCAAAAGACCAAGGACTGAGGGAGTAATTGCGTGAAAATGTGCATAAAAATTCGTACGTAATTTTCTAAGTAAAACTAACTACAATTTCTAACTCTACGTATGTTATTACCTATTTCTACTAATTTTCATTAATTTTAATTTATTAAGGAGGAGGCTAAGCCCCCTCCGAACATACCTATGTACACAAAGGTGTGTACTAACTTTTATTCTGGAGAGGCAATTCTCTCCTGGCCTCTTGGCCCAAACTAAAGTTCAAGTGAGGACAAGCCTCACGTAGAAAGGATGAATGGACGTAGTAGTACTCCCACTACTACGAAGTCTGGGAAGCAGACGGCTTCCCAGAAAATGAAAAGAGAGTTCCCAAAAGTTAAGACAAAGGTGGAAGGGAATAAACTTTAAGGCAAACCTTTTAAAGAGGTAAGATTACGAAATAGAAAGTAATCTTATTAAAACATTTTCATTAATAACTCACTCATTTTTGGGCGTTAAAAGGTGGGGATTGCATTTTTGGAATCAGGGGAAAATTGCCTTTCCAATGAGCCTAAGTTGATTTCTAGGTACAAATTAAACATACTCACTAATTAAGGTCTAATTACTACCAATTAACTCATATAAATACTAGCTATCTAATTATAAACTTATTTTGTATTGAATAACTACCTATATGATTATTTTAAGCCTAGCTAAGTGACTGTCTTCCAATATTTGGACACTTTATGGCCTTGAAACTGCATTTTAGGGAATTTCTACCATCATAAACACAAATTTGCATGAATCTTTTATGTAATTAAAACTAAAATCGCTGTGGCATGGACTTCTTAACTGCCACAGATGACAATATGATTGAAAAGGTCCCATCCCGGACCAATTCCAGATCAAAGAAGAGTACCCACTCTTCAGGTAGATCTCCTGCCAATTCGTTCTGATCAATAGATTCTTTGATTTAGACATTAGTTTTATGTATGCGTTCTCTTATTCTTAATATTTTAGGTGGTGAGATACTCCTACTAAATGATTAAAAGAGTCTACTTCTGTTATTAATTCAACCTTTGGGGTAGAGACCGGAATATTAATTACTGGTTTTAGTCTGGCAACTCTGATATTTCTCATAAAATGCAAGATATCTGTACATCATTAGCTTGGACATTCGATTAGAAATGCACATAATAAATTATGGGAACCACAAAATTACTGATTAATCAAATTCTCATTCGCTCTTTCGCATTAATAACCAATTAGTCAATTTTAACCAATTTTTTGACATTTAATGAAAGTCTTTTCATTACACATTTCACGTTAAGTGCATTGCTTGTAAAGACTCAGCAAGCAATGTTGTTTTTGTTCTGTAACACGCTAAAACTGCTAAATATAGTTATAAATGCTGTAAAAAAAACTGTTAAAACGTGTTAATATATACTGCGAAAGAGTGAATTTCAGGAAAACACAGATTTTTAAAAACACATTTTCTTAAACATAAAAAAGCACAGGTGCAATTTTGAAAAAACCCTGCGCAGAGTAAAGTAGTATATAAACTAGTTGAAACTATTGGTTCCTTTTAGTACTAAATAATCGATCTTGTAGTAATCCATATTCCATTGTACCAAAGTATACCCGCTGAACACTCAACGATGTCCTGTAGAAATCAGCAAAAGTGATTCCTGTAGTTTCTACTGGAACGTTTCTAAGATTAGGTGCATTAAAGGAATAGGATTTTAAATACGTATAAATTTAATTTGTTTAAATATTTTAGTTAACTTTATTAAATATTAAGCAGTTTAATCCTATAGCATCAGTTTCTTTCGTGCAGATTAATTTTAATGTTATTCTTAATTTAAGTGCATTCAAGTTAAAAATATCAAAGGATGGAAAGGAATAATTAAATACTAAAATAATTGGATGCGTAAGATTGAAATAAGGAACAAAGTTGTAAAGTTTAGTTAAAAATTCCTACATTGAATGCATCCAAGAAAAAGGGGGAAAAGAATTCTCTAGGGAAAATTTTCCGGGGGGAAAGATTTCCCTAGTGAAATTCCTCCGGGGGGAAAGATTTCACGGGGGAAAATTTTCTGTGACATCGGTTCTTTTCTGTTGTTAGTTAGTTACTGTTTAATCAGCTTGTGTATTATTGTACATGAGCGAACAAACACCATATGATGGTAAAAACTGTATACGACCAGTTACAAACATAAAAAGCAAACTAGATATATACATGCTTTTGCACACAATTCTTGAGCTACCAAGGCCTCCACAGTTGCTGTTCACTGGTTGTAGTTGGCATAAAGCCGGTCCGAAGTCTTGGATCAATGGAGCTGCAGTGAAGGAAACAGTTCGGGGTAATCGAAACCGGGGTAGGTGTCGATGGAATGAAGGGAAGAGGTAGAGTTCTGGGAAGTGGGGGGCTCGGGTCCTGGACTGGGAAGTGAATTGTGGAAGGCAGTGACATGGCTGGCGAGGTCTGAGGAGGGCTGGGGTGTCGATAGAGGGCGTCGGACGCTACCTCGCTCTGAAGGCGTCGAGCTGCGTCATCGCTCACCGACTTCAGATGAGATAGGAGATAGTCCAGCAGTTGACTCTGGAAGTCTGAGTCAATATCAGTCCCTTTGGCGGCTAGAAAGCTTTGCATCTGCTTGATGCACTCGCTGAAACCGGCTATAAATTGGCCTAAGGCTAATGGATCGCTTCTGCCTGGAACACAAGAAATTACCATTTGTTGATAGCCAACTTTTTCCGGCTACGCCTTAGCGTAGCCGGCTATTATACATCAGGGTTTTTTTTGCGTCCAGATGTGCGTCTGGACGCAAAGTTTCTTATCCGGACGCAATGAAATTTTAACTGGACGCAAGCTAGACGCAACATTATTTCGGGAGAAAATTCACTTTTGTAAGAGTAAAAACTTTAAATGTTTCCAGTACCAATTTTTCCGTTTTTTCCAAAAATTTCTTCGGGTCCTGGGGGCTCCGCCCCCAGACCCCCGGTGTTTTCCACTTTGTTATGGAATGCCAAGGTGCAAGGTCATGCTTCAATGTTACTCAATGTTATTTGTTAAGTTGTTGTCCACCTGCATCCATATAAAATCTTTTCGAACTCATAAATTTCACTTCAATATATATAGATCTTACAAGATGCATAATCGTGAACATTTATATATATTGTTCTCATTCAACACGTCATGCAGGATCAAGATTAGTAGTAAAGTAAAACCCCGAAATTAACAAATTTGTAACTGTAGCAGGAGCAGAATATCCAAATTTTTTGGTTCTTCTAAAAAACGTTTTTTGCAAAAATACACAAATGGCAATTTGAATTATATAATGCAAGACCACCATTTTTCTAAAAATGGTGGTTTTCATCTTTCAAATACAAAAGGCCTATGTACGTGCATTTCACGATGAATTTATTGCAACTAGCGTTAATAGTGAAATGGGGAATCCTTTCAGGAATCATTAATTCTCAGGGTTTTGAAAATGGAATTAATTTGTGCTTCCATATTTACTACCATTCTTCTTAGTGATATTAATTTAATAACTGTTTCATTAATTTTTAAAACCGTAATTCGTTTATCTATACCATTGCTCATCGGAATAATGTATGTCAATAAAATCGAAAATTACACACGAAATGCGTTAGATGCTACAGACCAGAGATGAAACCGGGTCACTATTTGCTGACCCGGTGACCCGGTCGACCCCTGACCCGGTGACCCGGTATTTTTGAAAATTCAGGTTTAAGCTTGGAAAAATTAAAAATACTTATATCGGGGTGTGATGAGTGTTTTTCACCTTTTTGGACATTTTTGGCGTCTAAAATAAGAAGTCGGACAAAATTTTCGGTTCCCTTAAAGTAGTAAAATTGAAAAGTAAATATATATCTAAGTAAGCCGAAAAATATTTGCACGACATCGCACTCAATGTGATGTGAAGTAAACTACATAGCTTTTTGAATCAAACAAAGTTAGTTAAGATTCAGCGCAATCATTGTAGTTTCTTACCTAGATCTAAGCTCGACAGGACATTGCAAATATTATGAGGACACTACAGCGACAAGCATTTAAAAAACTACACGATTAAGTTAACAATATTTCTATTGCTTGCTAGTTTTTGAGTACTTATTGAAGTTTTCAGTTGGTAAAAACTGGTAAAAAATCTGAAAAATATGCTATAACAGTAAAAAATTTCCCCAATCAAAAATACCGGGTCAAGACCGGGTCAGAGCTCGTGACCCGGTGACCCGGTCTATATAGTGACCCGAACTGACCCGGTGACCCGGTTTCATCTCTGCTACAGACGCTAAATTAATCTTTTTAAGCATTTCCATTACGGATTTAATCCGTAATTGCAAAACATCTTTAACTTCTGGGGGGCTCTGCCCCCCAGACCCCCCGGTGATCACTTCCAATGCTGTTTTCAGGGATCAGTAGTTCTTAGAGCTTTCGAAACTGAATGTATATATATTTGATCTTTACAACCTTATTTCTCAATGCTATTCCTAAACATTTCATTAAATTTTAATATTTTAATTAGTTTAACTATATTATAACATAATATTGAAAATTACTCAAGGTAATTGCGCTAGATGCAACAGGTGCAAATAAAATCTTTTTAAACATTTCCATTACGGATTATTCCGGAATTGCAAAAAATTCTTCAACTACTGGGGGGCTCTGCCCCCCAGACCCCCCGCCGTGTACGTTGGCCGCATCTACAATTCTATAGGGACCCTTGTAATCGTGCATTTTAAGCAGCATCAACTTTCTAAATAGTGTAAATAGTGTTACACTAAAGGAATTATCAAAAGTTTTTAAAAATAAAACAATTTTTCGCACTGAAAACACGATAAAACAAAAATTCTACCTGGACGCAAAATTTCATAACCGGACGCAACTTAAACTTAGCGGGACGCAAGGTTGACGCAAATCCGAAAACCAAAAAAACCCCTGTTATACATTATTCTATTATTCTATTCTATTATACATTGTGTCTCTTTTGCACTGAAAATCTGCAGCTGGCTAAACTAATCATGTGCTGAACATAAGAGGGGGTTTACTGCAACGCATTTTACGTATATACAATACTGTATATACATATCCGGTTATGAACTGGAAGTTGGATTCATGTAATCAAGAATACACGTAATGATGTCACTATATAATTATTTCCCTTTTTATGCAAATTAGGTTAAGTCAGACAACTGCGAATATAGCAATTTGGCGTAACTACAGACAGACATCATAAAAAGAAAGGAAGCACTTATATAGGTACATATGCATGATGAATATGTGTTAAAGGCCGAAGGTTGTGTTCAAATTCGGGAACACCCTTTCGGATTTAGCATTTCATATTCTTTTTGAAACCATTGGACAAGAATTTGGAAACTGTAAATCTGGAACATAGGCTAATAAAACTGAAGGAAATCGGGCAAACCACAGCCAATACCATACCTTAACTGCGTAGCTTGCACAATACTTTTGAAAAGTTAAGCTCCATAAATTACAACAACCCTTTTGCACACAACTTTTGCTTGTTAGTTTAGTTATTCAGTATACCAATTCATAAGTTGTTTAGTTTAAATGGTTGTAATAAAGACTTTATTATTTGCAATTTGCATAGGTAACATGTTTTTTGGAATTAATTTTAAACAGTCCCTATTTTGCATTAAATGAACTCGATTTTGCTACATCCTAGCCTAAACAATCGTTTTGACTGGATACGTATGTTTTAATTATTTTAATTATTTACTCTCAGCTCTCACATCATACGTAAGTCTATAGCCGTTTAGAACGATTCTGACTTTGAATAATCGTTCGTTGTATTTACCAGCAATTTGCGACAGCACAAACTTATATTTAAATTTAATTTGACAACAATTTAAAATTAAAATAGTTGAAGGTACTGACTAGGATGGTTTTGGGATTTTATGGATTGCAGATAATCCACAGTCATCTCCAGAATATCTGCTTTCTCCCATTTTGAATGTCCCGGTGTCTAAAACAGAAATAGATAAAAAGTTTAAGCTTCACTAAAAGAGTCAAGTAACTGTATCCAAATCGGTATGCAAGAACGAGAAAAACGAAAATTCTGGAATACTTATATAATTGTTATCATATGTAATTCCATGCTACACGTGGTAATTGCCGTTTTTTGGTAAAACTTGGACAAGAGCTGGAAAACTGGATCTATGCCAGTTTGTTCTCTCTCCCCAAATTCGTTCCAATATGTCTGGTTCAAGGCTTCATGTTTGGATATTGTTTGGTAGAAAATTCGGGGATCATACGAACAGGTCTACCACTAAAGGATATTGTATACACAGTATTGATAAGAGACCATTTAAAAATCAAGAGCCTCAAATTGAACTTAGTTTGCTGATCCTTTCAAAATGCTTATTACTCTGTGAATCTACAGTATACGTAAATTTCTCGCATAAACCCCCAAAAAAGTTTCGTTAAACTATAAGGAATCAGTTCACCATGCATTTCAATTGACACGTGCTGTCCATACTCCCTTTATTTAAGTCAAGGCCAACTCCTGTGACTGTCAGTTTAAGCAACTTTATTTAAAACATTTACAAAATTTTAGTGCATGCCAAATTTCATGAAGAAACGTTTTTACGCAAAAGGCCGGAACTGTACAAAGAGCCATTTTAAGACAAGGTGTGATGTGATAATTGTTTCAAATTGTCCTGGCTGAACTGATGAGAAAATTAACTGAGAAAGTTTTTGCTGAAACGAACTGGCTTCTGCAAACTGCAAAGAATAATAGAAATCTAAGTTGGAGTGCAGAGCTGAAAAATGTGAAGTTGTATGAAGTTGTAAGATGGTAACAATGATGTACGACTTATTGAAAAGTTAAAAAGTTACACCTACCGACGCTGACTCCATTATATTCGGGCTCAGGCATTCTGCTATCTGTCTGATTCTAACCAAAACTCTGCTGGTGTTTATAATTTCAAAAATTTCTCCCTGACCACTAGTGATGAAGGGCTACGACTTAATACGGTTGACCGAAATAGCAATTTTAACACATCTTGTAGCAATGACCGAATCCGAACGATTTGTTTTGTACCTATTGTATAAGGGAAGCAAAGCAGGTATATGAAATTCAGAGCCAGTTATAAACCTGGTAATCCACTACGTTAGCGGCAATATAGAATTTATAGCAAAAATAATCAAATTGCAAGCGAATATGGGGGATAGAAGATTTAAGTTAGTAGACTTATAGGGCAATAATCTCTATTTATTTTTGTAATTCTCAAGCGGCACTCTTACACTTAAATATCCGTGCCAAGCCAACTTGACATTGCCCAGAAAGTTGCACACCTCCAAGAACTCTGCCAATACGTTCCTGGCTAAACCTTTATTATGGGTTAAACTCTTTATGTAATTCACGTTAAGCGATATTAGGTAACTGAGCCACTGTAATTTTGTGAAAATGAGCTGAAATTGTAGCTAAAACAGAATCTAATATGAACTGACCTGCGTGCATGCGTGCACGGAACCACTACAACTAATTGTTCGTGCTCTTGCTAAAACGTCCAGGCAAGAGTGCATAATTGCACTATATATAAGAAGAAGAGTAAGAGACTAGAGACACTAGAGGGCTCCTCTTCCTGGCATTGCGTAACAATACGCGAATGTTTCCCCGTTTGGTGGGGGGGTAGCTCTCTTCGACAAAGCAAACCCCCCCTCCGTTTGGTGGGGGGGGGGGTAGCAGCAAAGAGGTCCCCGTTTGGTGGGGGGATAGCCAACAGCCAATGAGATTGCAGAGACCCCCTCCCCGTTTGGTGGGGGGGGAGTAGAGCAGAGGATTACGGTAGTTTTTGTTCTATTTGAAAATGGGTCCCCGTTTGGTGGGGGGGGTAGCAAATAGAGGTCCCCGTTTGGTGGGGGGGGGGTAGCAAAGAGAGGTCCCCGTTTGGTGGGGGGGGGGAGTAGCAAAGAGAGGTCCCCGTTTGGTGGGGGGTACGGGTAGGCAAAAGAGGTCCCCGTTTGGGGGGGGGTTGCCAACAGCCAATCAGATTCAGCCAATCTTAGCCGGACTTGGCGACCCCCCCCACACGGGGACCCCCTTCTGCCTCCCCCCCCCACCAAACGGGGAGGGGGTATGCTTGTCGACCCCCCCCCAAACGGGGGAACATTCGCGTATTGTGGTCGGAGCACCGTTACGCAATGCCAAGAAGAGGAGCCCTCTAGTGGCTTACTCTTCTTCTAATATAAGTGCAATTATGCACTCTTGGTCCAGGCCCAGCCACCCCTCCCTGTTGGTGAATGAAAAGCAAGCAACAGAAGATTCGGTTACGTTCGGAAGTCGATGCATTAGGATTGTTTGACATTTGCAAGTGGGTACAGATTTTTATTTTTTATTTTATTTATTTATTTCTTATTATTTATTTATAAATTTAATTATTTTATTTTATTTTATTTTTAACTTACAGATTTTTTGAGAGATTCTATGAGAACCTGCTTCAGCTCATTTAAACTTTTATTTATCCGAGCTCTTCGTCGCTTTTCCATCAGTGGCTTATTAGACTAAAATAATAACAATTTCATGAACATGAATGGTAACGTAGCTTAGTTGCAAGCATAATCAAAACTGTGGGATGAAAAATGGATTAAGTAGAAACACTCAGAAACCTTTGACAATATTTGAGCTTATGCAGATTTCGTTAAAAGAAAAAGTCTTACTTTTCTCATGTCCGAGCTTGTGACCCGTAGATCGTCCATGAAAGACAAAATTGACAATTAAGGCAGTTTAAATCCCTGAAATTCAACACAAGCTTATTTAATTCGATAACCAAAATAAGAAGTGAAAATGAAAAACAATAACATTGCAAAAAGCAAAATTATCCAGTAGTAGTGATCACATTTATTCAAGTCACGGTTTCAAATTTATGTTTCCCCGAAAATTCCTTCCAACTAATTGCTTATAAACTGTGCAAATTCTGTCAACAAAAAGTTTTTGTTGGAGGGGGGGGGGGTTGTTGGACAAGTCAGTCCTGGAAAAGTCAACAATCAACAATCAACAACTTCTCCGAGTCAAAGTTCTACTTTACTCTATTGTTGTCTTATTAAGCTTTCTCTCTCTCGCTCTGGGCTCTCTCAACAAGACGAGATCATCTCAATTCCAGTTTCGTAGGCCGCTGCGTTTCCAGCGTTGCGCGTCGTCAAAGTTTGCATTGTCTGCTCTCATAGCTCTATTGTTATTGTGAGGGCGCGCGCTAAGATTCCTTCAAGTGGGAGGCGCGCACGTGTCTCCCTGTGTCGCGTCTCGTTTGGAGTTTTGCGACTGCAAAAACCGTTCAGTCTAAGCTTACAGCGGTGCCTGGCACTGTCTGTCAATCACCCTGCGAAAATAGAAGGGGTAACCTTTATGCAAACTAAAGGCTTAGGCTAATCCTAGATGCCAGTTTCAAGAACCGCTTTATATAAAGAAACTGTTGCGTGGTTTACCGTCAAGAAATACATGATATCAGCACTCAAATAATTACTTAATTAAGATGATCCTGAGATAAGCCTCAAATTAATAGTATTAATAATTAAATTGAATTAAATTAAATTAAATTAAATAATATTAACTGTCCAAGTTAGAGCAGAGAGTGTTTCAGTATTACAGTCTCAGCTCTTGGCTAAAGACAACGGATGTGACTCAGTTTTTACAGAAGATGAAGAACCTAACATAAATCTAAGATTTCGCTGTTTGTGCTAGCTGCCGGATTTGAACAATAAACTGTCGTAGTCCCACTACAGATACAATAAAGCTGTACAGAAATCTGTTAATGAAAATCACCAGCAAAAATTAATGGTAACAAGTGTTGCTGTTTATTGGAATAAAATGTAGCTAATCGATCATGCTGAGATCTCAACCTATACTCTGTTTAATGATACGAGTTGTATACGAGTACTTGTCCTGCTATTAAAGCAATGCCGCCTATGCCTTCTAATCTCTAACAGGTTATGGGCCCAGTCGGGCTTCAGATTCAGGGACTATTGGGACATGGCCATTGATGGCGAGAGGTATTGCCTCCAAATTTTGTGAAAGTCAGTCCAAGTCAAAGAAAGTCAGTGAAAAGAAATCGAGACTGAATGGCAAGTATTTTTTCGTGGTTGCTTTTGCAATAAAAACTGATTGTTTGGTTTGGCTCCAAATCTGCAGGGTCGCATGCACGTGTATTGCATACAGCAATAGTGTTTTCTGAAGTCTGCTGGTGAGCTGATGGACATCATGCCATATTGAGATTCGTGTTGGAATTCCAAAAGTGATTCCATGGCAGATGATCCTGTTAAAGACTCAGAAAACTTGACTGACATGTTGACGAATGTGGTGGGGTAGAATCTCAGAGATTCCCACGTGGTGGGGTAGAATCTCAAGGATTCCCAAGCATTCGTGGTGCGTGTGACAAGACAAATGTATTATCTGCTAAGGACGGATCCTAAGAGAGATGTCTGCGGGGAGCAAGCGGCCAAAGGCCAAAGTGACGAAAGTAGCAATAGCAGCAAAGACAGCGATACGGCAAGCACGGAAAGATCTACAAGAGAAAATGTGATTGGAAGGAATTGTCAACCATGTAACTGGTTTAGGGTGATGTGGACAGGATCAAGTAAGAAGATCGTCCAATTTGAAGAAGTACTCAAGTGGGAGTTTTCTGTCAGAAAAATCAAAGTTCAGTGGGAGACAGTGCACGTTAAAAAGCGATAATACTATAAACTCTAAATACAAGTGTAAGTTGTACTCTCATCTTGATCAATTAGCTAAGTGGGAGTATTGGAATAAAATGTAGCTAATCGCTCATGCTGAGATCTCAACCTATACTCTGTTTAATGATACGAGTTGTATACGAGTACTTGTCCTGCTATTAAAGCAATGCCGCCTATGCCTTCTAATCTCTAACACTGTTTTCATGCAGAGGTGTACGGTAGGCGCAACGCCTTGAGCATACTGAATATGCAAAATTGCTTTTGAACTGCAATCAGCAGAGTGTGCACGATGCAGTTTAGAGGGAGCGGATATGCACAGAGCAGTTTTCAGTGATAATTTAGAGTGTGGTGCAGCTCTAATCCGCGGTCACGTTTACTATGCCACACTTCAAATTCCTAGTGAAAGTGGTGGTTTTTGGGGAATTTTTTGATAAATTCCACAAAACCGGGTATCGGGGAAGGGTGCAATTAGGAATGAAGTGAAGATAACTAAAGAGTCTGTCTTTATGAAAGTGACAGTTTCAGAAAAGAAGACTTCAAATTAAAACTACATCCATAGTAGAGAACAGTAAGGTCTGGTTTGCCCCCACGTGTACGACAACGCTTTAATTTTCAATAAACTCGTAAATATCACTCGTGCTTCAAATTACTACGACTGTCAGCGTTATTCAGGCCCTCCAGTGTTTTTACTTCAAAACATTAATTAAATTAGAAAAAACAAGGTGTAATTTGTGACGGCAGAACTGATTTGGTGAAAGTTTTCAAAAGTGTAAAGTTGTGTACAGTACGTAACTTAATTTTGCCAGTAAAACCTTGTAGCGGAAAATGTCTCAAAAATTTGGGCCTTCACAAATTAATGTTATTAAGCAATACAAAATGCATGAATGATAATATACTGTTATGTACTCAAACTTCAAGCAACTAAGCAAGAGTAAATGTGAAGTGTGAACATCTTAGCAGGATCCGCAGATAATTTAAGTGGTCTTCGTTAACTGAAAAACTAAAAACTTAACTTAATGAAAAATTAATCTTTTGAGGACTATTTTGAGATACAAGGATTATAAATTGATTATTCGTTACGAATTATACATCTGGAAATTATTAGTGATTGAAAGCAAACTCGGAAAATTTAAAAACATTTAAGCACGATGGCAACAATTTGGTTAACGACAAAGCTTCGTTCTCTTATCCTTATGAAATATATAAAGATATATCGTCCAAAATAAACATAACTTTTCCTTACAGGGAGCCCCTCTCTCAGAAGATGCGCGGGTAAATAGGTACTTGCAAAAACAGTGAAATTTTGCAACTAACTACAGTTTCAGAACATAATTGGATTAGACTACTTATAAATAGGACAAATTTGAAAACAAAACTCCATTCTAACCGCTGATAGATTACAGTTAGGTTACAGTTAACATAATGTTGCAATGATGTGCACACGTGGGTCTACCTAGGCGGGGTTTCAGTTAACGAAGCGTTTTGCTGTTTTCCTGTGCGTGCGTTGGGCGTGCAGTCGTGCAAAAAGCCTATAGACATGCTCTATTCAACCAATTAATACTACACTGATTATATTCAATGAAAACTTTAAAACTTTTGCCCACTAAGTAGCCTTCACAGTTTAATGAGTGCCACACTTTTTTGACCCCCAAGGCCATCTACTGGATTTTAATCAACTGCCGCTTTTCAACAATTTTCTCTCTAATCATTCATGCAACACTTCACTGTTGTACTGGTTGATATTATAGTGTATTAAGCGATAGAATAGTTAAACATTTTGTGGGAAAAATTGAAAAATTTAAATGGAAAATATACATAACTACTCATCCTTAACGCTTTCTTACACTTGCTACATAGTCGACTGCAGCAATGTCGGAAGTAAATCTCCACAAAACATGATAAAAACTTATGATTATTACATTAATATTTTATTATATTAATCTGTACAAACTTTCTTCAGCTTTTGAATCTCTTGTGCTCCCCCAGCCCTAACTTTTGACATTTCAGACCAATAACTTTTAAATTTTGTATGGTGACTGCTAAATTCAAAAATTTTAATAGTTTTAAAATTTTAAGAAATTTTGAAATTAATAAATTTTGAGATGGCAAGGGGGGGGCAAGGGAGAACAAGAGATTTTTATCCCAATTTGGTTGAAAACTTGCATACAGGAGTATGTATTCTGGGGCATGGAACACTAATTTAACATCCGTTTTCCGATTCAGGGTTTCATTATGTCAGCATAAGCCAACACGTGTATGTATATATTTTTAGCAGGATTTTTAGTGCATTCACAACTAAGCACACATACCATGCTGGAAGCTCGCAGTGTGCGGCACGAGTGTCGCGCACGAGGGCTTCCCGCCCGATGAATTTGCAAAACTGCGAATACTAAACCCGTAAAAGCTGAATAAAAAACGGACGTCAGATTCGTGCCCAGCGCCCGAAAACCCTTGTATGCAAGCTTTCAGCAAATTTGGAGACAATAACTTTTTACCTCCTTGGTCCCTCTTTACCAACTCCACATTTGAAATTTTTTGGAAAAAGTTTTAACATTTAAAAATTTTTGATTTGTTGAATTCACTAGCCTCCAGTATGCACCTATGCAAAAACGTTAAAGTTATTAGCAGGGTTTTCTTTGCGTCCAGAAGTGCGTCTGGACGCAAAGTTTCTTATCTAGACGCAATGAAATTTTAACGGGACGCAAGCTAGACGCAACATTATTTCGGGAGAAAATTCAGTTTTGTAAGAGTGAAAACTTAATGTTTCCATTAACACTTTTTCCGTATTTTCCAAAAATTTTCTCGGTTTCTGGGGGGCTCCGCCCCCCAGACCCCCTGGTGTTTTCCACTATGGCATCGAATACCCATGTACTGTATTATATTATAACAACTCAACAAGTACTCATGTAGTCATGTGTCAGTACTTGTTGAGTTGTTATATATTCACCCGTATCCATACGTAATAGATCAAACCCCAGCATTAATAAAATTTGTAGCCGCAGCCGAATATCCAAATTTTTGGGATCATTCAATGTTTCTCGGAATAGTTTTCTTAAAAACATTTTCGCAAGAATGCACAAACGGTTATGTCAAAAAATGCAAGCTACATTGTTAAACTTTTCAACTGCAAAAAGCTTATCAATAAGCATTTTGCGTCTTGCGAAGAATTCAGCCATAATCTATCGCAATCCTCGTTCAACTTACAAAGGTTTAGCTGTTTATCCCTTAAAAAACTGGTACACGCTGTTTGTTTCTTGATATGATTTCATTCAATATTCAAGAATTTAAAGATTCAGTGTACACAATTGCATTAGCAAAGTTTTTAAACTCAATTTTTTTTATTTTAAAAATATTTTTTACCTCATGGATTAATCCCGAAATTAACAATATTTGTAACGAAATTTGCAGAATATCCAATTAATTGATTTAAAGCATATAATTCTTCTAAAAACATTTTACACAAAGCATTCACAAATAGCAATTTGAAATATATATTGCAAAACTACCATTTTTCTAAAATTTTCAACAATATGACAACAAGTTGTCTGTCTATGAAAAATTTACGATAAATTTAACTTTAATCAATCGTAACCAACGTTATGGCTTCACTGTGTTTGATTTGAATAACACTGCACTAAAGTAAGCATCGCCAGGCGCGTAGCCAGCGAGGGGGAATGGGGGGAACTCCCCCCCCGAAATTGTGTTGCCCCCCAGGAATTTTTTCCAGCCATGTAAAGAACGCCCATTTTTCAAAAAATTTTCGCGCCTTCGGCGCGTATTGACTGAAATTTGCCATAATAATATGGGTTTGGAACGCCAAAAATGAGTGCTAAATGCCCTATTGGATGTGGTTCGCCCAGTGTATGCATCATTTGCGTGCATGAAAACGCATTGAGCCTCATTTCGCTTCTTTAATTCAAAGAATGCTTTGAAAAAATTCCTCAGACGTTACAAATATGAAAAATTTTTCAACGTCTGGGGGGCCCGCCCCCCAGACCCCCACCAAATTTTGGCATTCCCCCCCCGAAAATTTTTTCTGGCTACGCTAGTGAGCATCGCATACATATTTTTTGTTTATTGATATGTACTGACTTTATTCAAAATTCAAAAATTTACAGATGCAATTTACACAAGAAATGCATTAGCGCTAGATGCTTTGGTTAAATTTAACAGATGCCAAATTAATCTTTTTAAACGTTTCCATTAAACGAATAAATTCGTAATTTGCAAAATATTCTCCAGCTTCTGGGGGGCTCCGCCCCCCAGACCCCCCGTGCTTATTTCCAATAACCTTTTCAGGGATCAGTGTAAGTTTTCAAAACAGAATTTATGTTTCAATACATGCTACCTTTCATCTCAATGATATTAATTTACGTAGTAACTGTTTCATTAATTTTTAAAACAATAAACATCGGAATGTACCACTAGCAGCAAAAATTAGCAACGATGTGCGCTTAAGATGTAATAGATGCCAAATTAATCTTTTTAAACATTTCCATTACGGATTTTACTGTAATTGGAAAAAATTTCTTCAACTTCTGGGGGGCTCTGCCCCCCAGACCCCCCGTCGTGTATATTGGACACATCTATACGCATCTTGCAATAGTGCATTGCTATTAGGCAGGATCAACTTTCTACTTGACTCATACGATTAATTAATGTTATACTAAAGAAATTATCGAAATTTTAATAAATAGTAAAGGGACTGAATGTGGGCCACCCTGCAAAGTGAATCACTACAATTGTTTTTGAGTTTAGTAAGTTCGTTACATCACATGAACCAATTTTGTTTATATCCGCAGAAAGCTTGAAACAATCCCCGCCCATCTATGAAATAATTGGTTGATTTTGAGCCAGAAATAAGCTGATTGGCTATGGGTGGTTCACTTTGCACGTCTCCAAAAAGTGACCCACTTTCAGTCCCTTTACTAAATAAAACAATTTTTGCACAAAAAAACGCTAAAACCATAATGTTATGCTGGACGCAAAATTTCTTAACGGGACGCAACTGAAATTTAGCGGGACGCAAGGTTGACGCAAATCCGAAAACCAAAAAAAACCCCTGGTTCTTAGTCGAAAAAAATGTGACAAGTTAGGGCGGGGGGAGCGGTGAAGTGAGCTGACATTTTTTGTTTCAAGACATTTTTCCTGAGAGTAGCCAATAGCCAGCTCACCTATGTAGGCCAATATATACGTGTTTAGTTTTAATACACATTATTGTGAGATGTGAGCGCATAAAATCGAGGAAGAAGAAGAACACCTTGACCTATAGTCTTGTTTTAACTGCGCAACAGCGCACCGAGCAGACTTCGGGAATGCACCCATCTAGTGAAAGAAGCTAAAGAAGATACCTCCCACGGTTTGGTGGGAAGGAGCAAAAAACGATGACACTGTTTGGTGGGAGGGGGTCAGGCACCAACGGGCATTCACACCTCAGAAAGAAACCCCACCCCCTACCTAAGGGCGATAGAGGAAAGGATTTAAGATATATACGTTTCGGCTTATTCTCAGAAAGGAATCCCTTAGGTCCTCCCGTTTCTGGGGAGCGGTCGTCAACATGTAACCAATTTCGCTGACATATGTGCTGACTGCATTGGCGACATCCCGAGACCTCACTGGCGACCCTTACCACCAAACGGTGACACTTTCGCGTATTCTGGTCGAAGGCCGTTACCTATGATCTGAGAATGAATAACCAACGCGGCTCTGTGGCGCCTTCTTCTATAATGTAGGATAATTCCAACAACTGTTCCTGTAACATTACTGTATTTGTACAAAGTTACTGTATATATTTTCAAACCCTGATCTAATGACTTAAACATAACTCGTCCAAATCATGGCAAGCACGCCAAAAACGTTTCGGAACATTTGTGGACGTAAAAACTGACAAAACGTTTCAAAACATTTACAACTTGTTTTTTCCACGACCCCGAGCATCTTTAGAATAAAGGTGGAATCCCACCAATGTTGCAATTTCTGCAAATGTTGCCATTTTGCAAAAAACACAATATGATTAAAGCCTCCACAAAATCGTTTTTAGGAATGTTTTTGCAGTAGTTTTTGCCTCTTTTTAGGCATTAAGTTTTTGCAGACTTTCGAAACTACCGGGCCACCTGCCGCGGTAATTTCTAGTTACGATTTTTGGACGATTTTTAGCCGTTTTTCGTTGAATATAAAACTCAAGATTAAAAAAGGTTCTCACTGAGAGAGTCACTTCAAAAACGTGTCAAGCGTTTTTTCAACGTGACCGAACCGTCATAAAGAGCAACGAAACTGATAAATAAAACAGAATTAGCTCAGTTACCGTATTCTAGCTGCATTCATTGACAAACGCCCATAGGAAACTATTGAAAAAATAGATTCTTGTTAAGGGCATGTTAAGCTATCGAAACATCCTACATATTGTATAATACTCTTGACTGTATGGAATCAGAGGCTATATATTAGCAAGAATCCAGTGTTATTATTTTTAAATTAAACTTAAAAACCTCAACTTATTTTAATCATTGAAGTTTCCAAATGTTAAAAGAGATTTTAAATCCGACAGATTTTTCGATCAAGATTCACAACACGAATTGGATGCGAAGCAGACATTTGTAGGAGGGGGAGTTTTGGGAGGATGAACAGGTGGCCGAAGGCCGCAGAAAAATGGATTTTTCCGTGTTTTTGCCCAAAACACGGGAAAATCCGGATTCCGGGGGGGGGGTGAGCGACCCATCTGGGGGTGAGCTCCAGGTCGGGGGGTTAACCACTCCCCAGCACATGTATGTGCGAAAGCATACTTGCTGCGTCTATCCTTTAGGAACAAGCAGTTAGTTTCCATTTTTCAATTTTTCATCAGCTATCGCTGGTTCGGTGAATGCCATTTGATTAAGCGCAATGTGTTTCCAGCTATAGGTTCATATATTTTATTCTTCATTCAATTAACCGCTGGCTGTATTTTAGATTTTTCAGTCAACGCTCTTCGAAAAGACGTGTTTTGTTTCTAGGCCTAACTTAGCACAAACAGAACATTAATTTGTGTTGGCGCATCGCGGAAGGAGCTGATATGGTCCTCCAGAAATTGTCCGTCTTCACAGCAGAGAGGTGGGTTAGGCGTAGATCTCTCCAAATCTGTTTTGCTGTTTTGGGTGCTAAGTTTGGGCAAACACCAAAATTGCAACAGTATTTGGGAGAGTCTGGAGCGCTGATTTCCCCTCAAATCATTTGTTTCAGCGTCCCCCGCAACAGTTTTCGGCTAACTAACACCTAGGATATCATCAAGAAAATGAGGTGAACGCGGGCTAGCAGGCGAGGCGGATTTACGAAGGATACAAGGCATTAATCGCATCACAGGCATCACAGCGCCTATTGGCTCTCTCCTGTTCGGACTATTAAGGCTTCGGTCTTAGTGACTGCAGGCGTTTTTCATTATTAACACCTAGGATAAGTTATTAAGGTTAGATATGTAGAAAGGTGTTAAGCGTTAGTTTTCATTTACCTTTATTTTTGTAGTATTTGTTTACTGATACAAATTAGTTTTTTTCTGACGCTGAAAAGCAACCTGAGCTTCCCAATTTTGAACTTTTCTGTTCTCAGCCATTCTCACAGGCTTTCTCCACACAATTCTTAATAATACAGCACAATAAATGACATAAATGTATATAATAAATTCCGAATCAGCCCAGTAGTGTGCTGATGCAACACAGTGAGCAAAGTTATGTTTGATTTTAACATTGATAAGCCGTGCACAACAGCCGCTTCACTGATAGCACTGCATAATTTATTATGGCAAAACACTGGGGACAGAACTTGTTTTCTCGCTGTTGCAAAGGCTAGCAGCAACTCGTAGAATTCGCAGTCCCCGTTTGGCTGCCATAAGCTTAACTTGTGCAACTTTTGCTAAACTTTCAGTCCGAAAATGGCCAAATTTTTGGGACTTGACTGGATTCCGGCCAATGTGCCGCTCCAGAGACGGCTTCAAATGTTGGCCATGTTCACGGCTTTGGTTCTGGTTCATGCTCCCCTCTTCTACATTTGCATATTTCTCTACATACTTCTGTGTACCAGTTACTGGTGGCTTATGCTCGCCTATGTTGCCATCATTCTAACCCTAGACTCGGAGGCGTCATCGCGCGGCTCCCGCCTCCAGACCTGGGTTCGAAAGTTGGCCTTCTGGAAAACCTATGCCAGCTATTATCCGGCGTCACTGGAGAAATCGGCTGACCTGGATCCGGCAAAAAACTACATTTTTGCCAGTCATCCGCACGGAATTTTGCCCTTCGGCCTGTTTGCCAGTTTCACGACGGATGGAACGAATTTTTCCAATATCTTTCCCGGTCTCACTTCATATCTGTGCACGCTGATGATGAACTTCTATATCCCATTCTACCGAGAGATCCTGATGTTTCTAGGTAGGTGAAATCATACTTGTATGTAACCTTTTACAAGATATGGCGACGCTGTCCGGGCTAATTCTTTACTTTCAATCCGGAATGAAAAGCTGAACCGTTCTCTCTTCTTGTTTGGCTTCATGGGTACAAGGGTGCCTGACTCCTCCCCTATGGACTATCTCCTCGGTTTCTTCTTCGTCCACCGGCCCTGGTAGAAGCGCTACAATTAACTGTATGCAACACTGAACGAGTTTAACAGGTTTACATTTTCAATAAGAACTGCTTGTGTAGTAAGGTCAGTGTTTCTGTTTTGTCAGTCCCAATAAGCTGGGGCTGGCCTGAACGATTGTGACATGACATAGGCAGAAGGATAAGTAGGAGTATGCTGTTACCAAACTTGTCATTAACTTAATTGACCGCAGATTAATACTGTGAGCAGCTTTCAGTGCTACAGAAGCTTTAGAGTCTATCATAAATTTTCGTAAACACAGCAACTGTTTAAAGTAAAAAGTTTACAATTGTTTTGCCCGCAATCACACAAACTAGTCTTATCACGTCTGTTCTGTTGACAACAAGTAGGTATGGATGTACTGCAGTAGCCCTGTAGTTTTCACGTGATGTTCTCACTTTGAAGCTTATCCTTTGACCAAACAACTGTGTTATCATCTAAACAAACTTGGTATATATAAAACAAGAGCTCAGGCTGTCATTTATCATTTCTTTCGCTCAAAGTACCCCCCATTTGCGATGACGAAATTTTTGGGTCTGGACTGGGCCCCCCTACACATCCCGTTGAATCGGCGTTTACAGACTCTTGCAGTACTCGTTGCCCTGTTTTTGATACACTCTCCTCTTTTCTATGTTCTACTTAGTATCTACCTTCTGTGGACGCGTTTTTGGTGGCTTTTCCTTCTCTATGCTGCCTGGATCTGCTATGATTCCCGGATTTCTTATCAAGGCGGTCGCCTTTGGCCTTGGCTTCGAAAGCTTAAACTTTGGAAATACTATGCTAGCTACTATCCAGCGGTCCTGGAGAAAACTACCGACCTTTCTCCGGATAAAAACTACATTTTTGCTTGTCATCCGCACGGAATATTATCCTTCGGATTTTTTGCCAGCTTTGGAACGGATGGAACAGGATTTAGCTCAGCTTTTAAGGGACTCAAATGTTACCTTTGCACCCTGATGATCAACTTTTACATTCCCTTCTATAGAGAACTAATTTTGCGTTTAGGTAGGAGGAATCATGCATTTGATACTGGCTTGGAGGGAATATTTACATCAACTATTCCACATTTTGTCCAAATTTTGTATAATTTCCGTTTGATGGCAGCGGAAATAAATGCTGCATATTTAGGACCAATTCTGCACTACTAAAAAGCAACACACTTAGACGACTTTCCTGAACAACTATAAAATCTAAAAATGTTTAAGTTTTAATTCTAAATTTTAATTTAATTATCTCATTGGCAAAATCAAAAGTACTCTATAAAAAATTATTTGTTCAAAATGTATTTTTGAATATTTAATTTTTTGTCTGTCTGTATAGGTGCTGTCAATGTCAGCAAGGAGAGTATCACTTATCTGCTGACAAAGAATGGTACTGGAAATGCGGTCATCATTGTCGTTGGCGGGGCTCAGGAAGCACTGGAAGCTGTGCCGGGAAGAGTTACACTTATTTTGAAAAACAGGAAAGGATTTGCCAAGATGGCCCTAAAGTGTGGGTAAGAGCCAATAATTAGTAATAAGTTCAGATAGCTCCAAGGAGAAATACTTTGGTTGGAGGTGTCATTTACCAGAAATTTTTATACATTTGTGCTAGCTTATGTTTACATTTTTGATGATTTTATTTTATTTTATTTAATCTGTTTTTTATTTTTCAGAGCTGACCTAGTTCCTGTGTTTTCCTTTGGTGAAAATGAACTGTTTGAACAGATTATACCGGATGAAAATTCTACCATTCGCAAATTACAGGTAGGTTTTCAGTTTACATAATTCAATTATAATGTATAATTTCTTGTGTAGCGCTTCAACCAGGACTGGTGGACCAAGAGGAAAGCGAGGATTCGGCCTCAGACGGGAGGCGGCAGGCAATTTTGTACCCACGAGACCAGGACCTAAGTAGGAGAAGGGAATGGGGAGGTTCAATTTTTCATTCAGGATTGAAAGTAAAGAATTGGCCCAGCCGGGATTCGAACCACGGTCTTTCTGATCCTGGGACAAACGTGCTAACTACTACACCACAGAGCCATCAGCTGAACTCCCATATCGGTCAATCAATCTTTACTGTGCTTCCCTTACACTAGTTATGTTAAATCCGCGTTTTGGTTATTTCTGTAATATTGGTTCAACATCTGTCTTACCAAGTTGACTGTCTGTCTGTTGAAA
The DNA here is from genome assembly GCA_030248195.1 of Trissonchulus latispiculum. Classification (NCBI taxonomy): domain Eukaryota; kingdom Metazoa; phylum Nematoda; class Enoplea; order Enoplida; family Ironidae; genus Trissonchulus; species Trissonchulus latispiculum. Next base: position 27,269 of record JASAND010013533.1, read on the forward strand.
ATACTTATCCTTCTAGCTTTGCTTATAAAGTCCTTTTTCATACAGTTGTTGCATAGATAGATACTGTGTTCAAAATGGCATACTACTTGTCACCATTCATTACACGGGGTCCGATTCTGGGGTCTACCTTGACTCAGACGAGGAGTCAACCCCTAAAAATCCAAAATTTTATGGGGGTTTACACCAACACTATCACAATTGCGAATTTTTAACTTTGGGCCAGAAACAGCCAGATCAACTTTTGCAGAAGGGTGATTCTTAGTTATTCCGAAACACGCCACAATAGGTTGTTAGTCGAGTTTTATGGAAGCAACTTGTGAATGCAGTGATGGCGCAACTACCTACCATATTTCTTTTAGTGCAATTCTGCAGTCTTGGTTTTCACATTTTCTTTTCAGCTAAGATCCAGGAAATACCTGCCGTTCTCGATGCCCTTCTTTCATGGACGTGGTATCTTTAATTACACGTTTGGCATGATGCCATTCCGATATCCGATTCACACTATTGGTAAGAAAATGAGCAACTACTGCTTCTGGCAGACAAACAGACAGATACTAATTGTTTCAAAAACAGGGAGCGGTGTTCGTGACTTATACCTACATTTCACTTTAACATTGCAATGTATTCGGAGATTACGCTATGACACTGCAAAACTGTAACCAAGAATAGTATAGCGCTTTAACCAGGGCTGGTGGACCAAGAAGAAGCCGAGAACAAGCCTGAACGGGAGGCGTCAGGCACCCTTGTTCCCACGAAAGCTTCCCTTACAATTGAAACCACAAATGTTCTAGGCCGGGGATCGAACCCGACCGCCAGTTTGTCTGAGGCATATTTCATAAACCTACAATTACAGATTACAAATTGTATAGCTATATATATAGCCAGCCATTGTTATATGAAACCCTACTGACTACAATTGTGGGAATTGTAGGTAGTCTACAATGTTTTATGAAATAGCCCCCAGGCAGTCTCACAATGATCTGTCTGCGTAAGCTACTCCTGATCAAAATATATGTATAATCAAAATTAAACTTTTATTTTGAACTGTTTAATTGTTTCATAATTCTTTTGATACTTCTTATCCCGCTAGCTATCTTTCACTTTTAACAAATCTCACGGAACTAGCTACACTACAACTGTATCGATTGACTCCGTTTGATGAACGTCAACATAATGCTTACTTACAGCTTTATTAACAATGTAAAATTAATTCTTTTTTCTCTTGTAACTATCAATAAATGTTTCAGTCGGCAAACCGATCACTGTTGAGAAGTGTGACGAACCGACACCAGATCAGGTCAACCAGCTTCACGAAACGTACCTAGAGAGACTGACTGAGCTCTTTGAAAGCAACAAACGACGATTTGGCATTGCCGAAGATTTGCATCTGACCTTTATTTGAAATGACTTCAAAGATGAGACAGTGGCCATACAATTGTTATCTTGCAGACGACTTAGCTGTTAATTTTACAATAAACCTAATAATTTGTTTCTATTCTTAAGGAGCAAACCCTGACAAAATTGATACATTGGGAAAGCTCCGGGTTGGGCGTTGCGCCAGAAACATGTTAAAATAAGTGAACATACATGTTGCACTTATACGTCAGTCGTCAGCTCATGGTGCATTGTTCACACGAGCAGACCAATCAACCAACCAATCAGCCGCTTCGCTCCTTGCATATTTTGACCCTGGACCTTCTTCCTTTCGCTTTTGGTTGTGGTTTCATGATTTTATCAAGACATGTTTTAGAAAAAATAAAATTGGAGAAAGGACTGGGAAAAACTTCAATGCGCATGTGCTGCCTGTACCAGCACGCAGACCAATATTCGTTCTGGGCTATCCATTTATTACCCTGTTTCTACATTTATTACTAAAAACGGTCGATAACACAAAGTCATTGGAAATCGAAATAAGGGTGTAATTGTAGGATTAGAGCAAAGCATTAATAGTTATGTTATGATTTGCTGACTTCGCCTGGCTGAGCAGCAGTCTTCCTTGATGACTCGGTCCATAAGTTCGACGGTTTCCCAGAGTGCTTCGAGTTTCATCATTTCCTCAAAACAGTTACACTTTTCATGAGCACAAACGTTTGCGAAGTGAACTAAATTTCAGGTTGTTGCCTGCTACACTGAGCCACTTATAGGAATATAGGGGAGGTCCATTTTTGGGTACTTTTTCTAGTTTCTCCGATCTCGCTGGTTTTTGTATAGTTTACTGTCAAACAGTACATTTTAGCGAATTTTTATAATTAAAGTCGGTACGAATGTCCAGCAATTTCGCCTCAAAGTTGAGATCTCATGAGCTAAACATAGCCAGTGGGGAAAGTTGTCAGCGTCAATAATGGAAGACAGCGTGGTAGAAAACATACCCACAAAAAAGTTTAGCTCATCTGATCAAGTTTTAAGAATTTGAGGAGTGGTGTGGGTACATCATAATCGCGATAAGACCAGACATGTGCAGGAGGGGAAATTCTGGGGGGGGGGGATGAACCGGCAGCTGGAGGCCGCCGGAATACCGGATTCTGGGGGGGTGAAGGACCCCTCTGGGGGTGAGCTCCAGGTCTGGGGGGTGAAGCCCCCCCCCAAGCACATGTATGGATAAGACCCGGAATTGCTAGCATCGTTAACTCCAAAAACCTATGGGCTATTACTGCCTTAAAAATTGAAACAACACTACTCCATCCCCTCCCTGATATTACTACTGAAGCAAAGCAAAACTTCCCATAAACTTACAACTTTGTGATAGAAGCAGAAGGTGGGGTGTTCGTCTTCGCCATTAGCGCAGTCAACTTTTGTATCACACATTTGTTCAGGTTTTATGCAGTCGAACTTGGACAAATTACGTGAACTAGGAGTTGGACAGGCCAGTGTGCCCATGGAACAAGCTAGAATAAAAATATATAATCAAATTGCCTGGAAAGTTACGTGTGTCTCCTTGGCGAACCAACTCTTTGATCCAGTGCTGAAACTGTTTGATCCAGAAAGAACAAGCAAAACTGTGTATGAGTCACGAACGTTTAGCCTTGAGTCACAAACATTTAGCCTTGAGTCACGCATGGTTCGACTAAAAAATTGACTTTTTTATTGGTTCGTCAAAAGTCGCTTGGCGAACCAAGTTTTGAGTTATTAGCTCATTTTGTGCCAACTGATAGTCCTTCAAGAGTACTCCTTAGTACGCCATGAATCACTCTTTAGAATTCAATGAAATTTCAAAGAAAATCGGAATTTTTAATTAGAATTTCCGATAAAAATGCTAAGTGTAATTTGCTTAAAGCGTGAAATGGTCCGCTCACCTAACAAGAGCAGTGCTGAGAAATGAAATGATGGTTTTCCCAGGAAAACTAAAAATTTAATTTGTCAATTTGCCACGTTTTAACATCCGGGGGAAATCCAGCTAATAGCGACTAATATTATATAGCACAGGCATATACAGCAAAAGCAACAGTGAAATAGAACAATGAAACTAAGGCGTCGAGATGCCTGATTTAAGAATAATTCTTAGTTTTATCGAGAAGGGAATCCGTAGATCGTTGTTGGGCTATGTGTTTGAACTCACACTTACAAAATATTAAGTCATAACCTAAAGGGGAGAGGGTCCACTCAGCAGCCTAGAGGGGAATAAATGGAAAATGGCTTCTGAAGCCAACCCCAATTTGGATCAACCATCCCCACAGGAGGTTCCCAAATCCAAACTTAGGGGCCAAATTGGACAATTTTGTGGGGGTATCCTATTTGGGGAGAGGCTGACGCCTCTCCCAACCGACTCATCTCATGGGATGTCTATGACACATATTCCCCCCAAAAGTCCCAAGAAATGGGGCTACCGTTCGCTAGTAACCCAAGTCACAGACTGATCTGAAATTTGAAGTTTGGTACTCAACATTTTGAATTTCTTGCAATCATCTGACGTGATTGGCTGCTTTTGCTTTTGCTGTTTTGTCATTGGTCCATTTCTTCGTAGGAGGACTCCGCCTCCTCCCAAGTGTCTTTAGAAATTGCACCTGGGTAATTCATCACCTAGGTTGTGTGACTGTTGGAGTCCTGGGGCCAAGTTCTGGCCGGCCGGACACCGGCCTAGAGTAGTTTGCAGTGCAGTTATTATAACTGCAAAGATATTTATTTTCGGATGTTATCTTAGAAAAATAGCACAGCATAGCATAAAAAATTAGCAAAACTAGATTTGGAGTCCATTTTAAGCTTAGTTGCTCTATTTTGTAAACTTCTGATTGGTGATTTGTATCCCAGCCGGCGGCCGGCCGGCAAGCAAAAGTCGTCGGCCGGCGGCCGGCCGCCGGCCGGCCTCAAACACTAGCCTCAAGTACCTCTAATGCCGCATCTATAAAATTTTATTTCGCTTTTGTTTCGAAGTGGCTTTATCCCGAAATCCAATTATATAGCTTCCCTGCTGCGCAAGTCTGGCATTAGCAAGCACAGGATAGCCGAGGAAGAAAACGAAAGAAGAAGGAGAAACGAAAATCGTAATACGAGGAGGGGGCCAAGAGCAAAAGCTGAACTATCAAGGATACCTAGATGAAGCTAATATTTTATGAAGCTAATATTTTATGCCAAACTGTCATCAGCTATGCTTCCATGTTTAAGAGACCGATAATATTAACTAACTAAAATCTTTCACATTTCGACAAGAGGGGAACTTGTGCACTTATCTCTTCGGAGGGGTTTCCCTCTCCTATGACTCATGCGTCCACTATTAGTCAGTTAGGGAGAGACAGAAGAGTTTTCCTCACATATACTATCATATCTAACTAACATCTAACTAACACATCTTTCACACAAAAAACTCTGGCAAGACTCAGACTTTACGGACCTGTGACTGAAACCCATAAGTATGATGCTGCAAATTAAAAGGGGTCAAAATCAACTAATTCTTAAATTTCTGGTGAGCGGGCTTTAAAGTGATAATAATAGTAACAATACCATTAATTAATTAAAACACAATTATAATTCACAATTAATAAAAGGAGCAAACAATTATTCTGTACAAAATTTAATATCACTAGACAAGTCGAACCTGTACATATTTTGAAAACTGTTTTTGAAAGAATTGTGAAAAGTATCATCTTAAAAGGTATTAGGACATGTCTATACTATTATACACAGTACATGGTAAGCACAATTGCAAGTATAATTACAATTCTTACGTACGTAGTACGTAGATTTTTACGAATCAGGAAAATATAATAACTTTAGCTATGTAGGCTCTTTCTGGTCAAAAATTGGATTTCAATTTTAGCTGGCGAAACTTGGAACGAACTAATTGATACAGAAAATCTTTTCAGAGGCCTTCTTGACCTCCTCCTTCACATGGAATTATTTTCAGCTCATTAGGGTAAAATTTATCATGATAGTTTTAAAAGTGGTAGACTGTTGTGGACCCTGCCTACAGCAGTAAAAAATATCTTTCTTTGCCTCATCAGAACCGATCAAGAACTAAACGGATTGTGTACGAAAAGGTTTACTGAGTCCTTCTAAGTCACCTCTTTCAAATGAAGTCCTTTTTAAGCATTGCAGTTAACTACATCATGAGTTATAATGATAAATCGGTAAGTAGTCGCATTCATACAAACGAAAGAAAGACGGTTCAGGGCCATATTAGTAATCTCCCGTTAAAACTTAATGTTTTAAACAATTTGCTTCAGAAACATTTTTCTGTGATATTCTTGTCCTGCCCTTTTCAACGAACCTAGTCTTGACAATTTCTGGCAGTTAGTTCGAAAGTTATTCTGACGTTTTGATGCTGTTTGCAGTACAAACAAGAAAACCCGGTTGCGAAATACTCACTCATTTTTTCATTTTCGTTACACATTTGGCTTCCAATTTCAGTCGTTTATATACTATTCAATCTAATTTGCATATTGCTTTCGGCAGAACGTATATAAGAGGAGAAATTCTTGATCATTGCACTCAGTTCTGCCGGCTGTCAGCAGCCTCGCTAGATACTCCGATAGGAGAGCAGCGAAGGTTTACCGTTGCACGCTGCGGCCTGCAGTACAATTGTACTGCACGGCGTAGCGTGCAATTCAATTGTACGCAAGCGGTTGCAGCATGGTTCTACACTGAGCTATGTTGCAACTACTGTTGTAAGGAAATAAGAGGTTCCAAATTTCAAATATAATAGAACAGTTATAACAATAGTTACAACTGTTTAGACCTCTATTTCATAAAGAGCTAAGCAACATGCTTACCATTAGCTGGCAAAAAGCGTTTCTGCAGCAGCCGTGAAAAATGGTTGACAGCATTCATGCTTCGAATGTATTGTCTAACATCTTCCATGGGATCTGCTGAAATGGGTTCTTGTTGTTCGCAAAATACCACAACTTGACATACTGCCAACAGAACGGTAGATGCAACAAATTTCATTGCCTTTGTATTAAATATCTGCATAAAACCACGTCCAACTTTGTAGGGCACTTAGATTAACTTCGCTCAAGCCTCGTTTATTTCCAGTGAAGATAATAAGCCCCAAAAGGAGACCTTTCGTTTTTGAAGTAAAACTTATAAGAGTATACTTTTCTCCCTATAAGATTTCAGCGACATATGAGCTAAAGTAGATATTAATAATTGTATGCAAAGTTTTATGCCCACTCTTAATATAAATTTCCTTTACAGGAATTAGTCAACACTTTCAACTATGGCCCCTGGCTTCGCATTAAAAGATGGATAAATATTCTTAGAACACAAAAGATTATAATAAATTAAGAGTAAAACCGAAGACATATATTATACAGGATAATAAAAGTTCACAACTAATTACTAAAATGCTTCGAGGGCTCGTCAGTGTTAACTTAATTTGAACAAAGCAGAGTGGGTGAAACTTAGAGCAATTAAATCAATTAAAAGTCTTGAAACAGCTAAAGGCAAGTTGAAATGAAGATTAAGCATTCAGCTACTTAGCTTTGATAGGCTTATTATGAAGAGAAAAGCGTTTTGACAAATCCGTACCGCATGTGAAGACAAATCGGATGATAGGTATTCGCTGGGCATTGCATGTCAAATTTGTTTTCGCTGTAAAATGCATCGATTAGCTAATGTCGCAGTACATTGAAAAACTACATACAATTGCAACTGCATTATATCTGGTGACTTTAGTTAGTTATAATAAAAGTGCATATGTCGCGGACTAACTACCGATATGGACAAATAAGTTATTTGTCGGGTCAAACAGACGATCTCTGCATGACGACTGCGCTCGTTTTCTTCTCATTATATGCATATGACATTTATGCATGTGTGAGGATGCACGTAATTATATACTGCATGCGCGTACGTATATACCTGTTATGCATGGAGAGTGACACACAGAATTACATGTATAGCCTAATTTTACCCTAGGAATACTACATTAATAACAGGACACTGTTAGCTTTAATTTGCAAACATCAGACAGCTTGATTTAATAAAACATCAAACAGGTTAGTAACAGAATTCTAATTAATTATCATTATCATCATCATCGCCATCCTCATTATCGCCGTCATCATCATCATCATCATCATCATCACCAGCAGCAGCAACATGGATGTCGTGAGGCTGTCTTGGAAACATCCAGGCAAATGGTGTATTCTTGATGGTATCAGAGAAAGTGGAGTTGATGTCGAAGACCACTTTCGACAGACCATGAGCCCACTCTCAGAGGAATGATTTTGCTGTATCCAGGCAGAGAGTCTATTTTCCAATGTCTGGTTGGCACGCTCAATCAAACCATTGGTCTGAGGGTGTCATGGGCGAGAAAAGACATGCTTAGTACACGGGAAATCATTCAGAACGTGGCGCATGCACTTTTCGCTGAATTCGCCGCCATTGTCTGTTTGGAATATTCTTGGAGGACCAAAAGTGAAGAACACAGTCCTTGTAATGTCGCTGACACCATTGCATTCTTTGGACCGTAAGGAATAGGCAATGGTAAATTTCGAAAAGTGGTCTTTAAAATATAGGATCCAGGAATATTCACCTTCGAGGTTTGACCTGAAGTCTATACAGTCAGCTTGAACTCGCTCCCATACTCTCTTAGCGATTATTGCCTTGCCAGCAGGAGGCTTGGGAATGGATTTCTTAGCACAGCGATATCACATTTGGAGATATAATCCTTAATCAATTTCTTGGGAGCGCAATGGTAGGTCCTGGTGACACTTCGCTATGTACTGTTGACTCCTGGGTGGCTCGCCTCGTCATGATATTTTTCCATTACCTATAAATTTTAGAATGTTAGTACGTATGTGTGTCAAATTGCAAAAGCATTAAATTCAGCAGTAAAATAAAACGGTTAGTGTATTAGCAGCATACATAGAACAGCTACAAAATTCAGTTTGAGTGAGAGTTCGCGATTTTAGACCAGATAATTTTGGAAATCTTGCAAAATATCCTTAAAATTTGGTTGTTTTTGGTCACTGTCAAGCGGGACCCCAAAGCTGGGATGGCGACCCCAGCCTTTGTCACTAAACTGTTAATGACATTTAACATGAACAACGGACACAAACACGAAATGAACGACGAACACAGACACAAGCGTAAACATAAATACATACTATAAATACCACTTGTACTTTAATGTGCTGTATTTAGTGGTAGATGTTCTGAAAAAGATATTGACATCAACCTTTAAGTTTTCTATAACCTCGTGAACTCCCCCTTCCAAAAATGTCTTAAATTAAGCCAGCTTGTGATAATGTTTCAAAAGTCAACCAGTTGCTTTTGTCTATGTGAAAGGAACTAGTTGCAGTACCTAGCCAGCTTTAAATTGGCCTGTTTTAGCTAAAGGTGTCCTTTTACCCCTTAGGATAGTAATCCGCAGAGTGTAAGTCTTACCGCAGAGAACTGTTCACGGCAAAGAACTTACTTCTTAGATGATCTTACAATGATTTTTTCGTCCCCAGCAATCTCCAAGATGGCATATTTGGAGGAAATGGCGGATTTCTGATGTGGGGTGACACCATCCACAGAGGTACCCTTAGCTGTTTTTAAAACCCGTATCATCAATCCATAACTGTCATCCGACGGGAAATCAAAAATCTGATGAACTGGGAAAGCAGTTATTTTCTACTGAAATCTAAATAATTAAAAACTATTTAATACACTGCATATGGGCAATGGTTTTCTGCGTTACAGCTGATTCGTGTACTGCGTTCTAAAAATATAAAAAATCATAAACAGACCAGTTTTGGAAAGAAATGCATTTTATATTTTATGTTTTAAGTGTTAACGAGAAACAAAAATGAGGTGATTTCGCAAGAAATTAAGTTAAAAGTTAATAGACTTCATCAACTGAAAAGTGAGCGTAGCAGTTACTACCATTAGAGTAAAACACAGTATAATTTCCAGTAAAATCTTGTAAATTGAAATTCCCGCCCCCTAGTGCAATGCAAGACTGTCACGTTGGCGCCATGGCCATACTTTACTTAGGCGTTATACTTTTTAATTAAATCCTATAGTGGCACCGTTTTAATTGACCTTTCGTAAGTTCGGACTCTTAGTATACCTATACGTACGTATTTAACATGCAAACATGCACTCACAACACAATCATCGGTGTATCACAGGGATATAGGTTACGTACATGCAGTATATAGTTACACCTATAACTCAACCTACACCTACAACCTCACCTATGCATTAATGTCACATGCATATAATGAGAAGAAAATGAGCGCAGACGTCATGCAGAGATAGTCTGTTTGACCCGACAAATAACTTATTTGTCCATATCGGTAGTTAGTCCACGACGCGTATACTGATAGGTCCGTCTTCTTTTGGCCTCTCGTTAAAATCTACACATTCAGAACACCAACTATCAATGACATATCAACATGTGAAATTTGCATTCTAATTTGCATATTCCGGATGTATATAAACACTTGTTAAAGGTTCTGGGATCAGTTAGTGTCTTTAATCATAGCCATGGAGTTCAACATACATGGCACCGGGAGCCAAACCAAGTAACATTAGGTAGTACGTCGAAATATGCAAACTAAAGCATTGCATCTAATCACAGACAGATTCACGAAATCATATTGCATATTCCATAATGTAATTATTACGTGTGGACACGGGTTAAAGCGGGCCTTTAGTTCCCCTCGCATCGGTGACACTACCCAAGGGGTCCAACAATTCTTCCCAGAAGGATTGATAAACTTTCGATAAGGGTATAGAAAAGTGCCCAAGTAACTTCTGCCAAAACTATTGTGTATAATTGCCCTTCGTGGTATCTTGTTAATCCAAGCAGCTACCTTCAACCATGACACGTCTTATCGAACTGTCCCTTTTGCCGATGAGTATGCAGGCAAATAATCCGGACTAGTCGACAGTTCAGATACTTTGTCCGGTAGCATTAAATTGATGTGGCTTTCGACTTCAGCCTTTTGCTTAGGGTTCATTTGGCGAGCTCGGCATTTCAAACATCCGTCCTGACTGTGACGATTCTGATGCTAATAGAGTTTTATCAATCCAAGATTTTCAGATTGTGCCACGACCATACGTGTGCTTGGGGGGTATGGGGGGGTTTCACCCCCCCCCCCCAGACCTGAGCTCATCCCCCCAGAGGGGTCCCTCACCCCCCCCAGAATCCGGATTTTTCCGGTAAAAAACCGGAAAAATCCGGTTTTTCGCGGCCTTCGGCCGCCGTTCACCCCCCCCCCAAATTTCCCCTCCTGCACATGTCTGGCCACGACTCCTAGCATTTCAGCAACACCTTCGGTAACTTATGCTTGAAGTCGTTTGGACAATCCATTTAATCTAGGTTGACGATCGACTCGATACCCATTAGCTTTCTTCCTCTATAGTTTGAGGCGTAAACTCCTGTCCTCAGCATCACAAAAGTCTAGCACATTTTTGGTTTTGGGCGCTTTGGCTGTTATGGTTGTGGTAGTCCTCACCATCTTATTTTAATTATCCTACGGCGTGAAATGAAAATTGCTGAAAAGAGAAAGTAGTGTTATACATACATGTGCTTGAGGGGTGGTTTGGGGGGGGGTTTCACCTCCCCCCAGACCTGGAGCTCCCCCATATGGGTTCCTCACCCCTCCCCCCAGAATCACGGTGTTTGCGGTTTTTTGGGCAAAAAACCGGAAAAATCTGGTTTTCCGGCAGTCCCCGGCCACCGGTTTAATCTATGTGTCTGGTGCTATATAGCCGTTTTGAGGAAGTAACTACAATACAAGACACCGCCAGGGAAACGAGAACTAGCTACCTTAACGGAGCGAGGTAGCTAGAGGCCCTCTAAAAATTGCAAACTTTTAAAGAGACTACCAAAAAAGTTGCAGAAATTGCGATTGTTTAACGGTTAACCAAAACTTAGTAGAATAATAAAAATTATTACATTAAACGAAGATTTTTATCGATCTTTACGAAATGTTTAAAAACTCGCTAGAACTTGCTAAAAATGAGCAATTTTTGGTAAACATCGCTGAGGGGTCTACCCTTTCTCCTCCTCGCTCTGGGGGACTGCCCGTTTTTTGTCAATCGTCGGGAGTCTCGACCCAGGTATTTCCGTCCTTACTTGTAGGCATATCAAGTCACAGTAATAACAGATCACAAGCCTTTGCAATGATTGAACACAATTAAGTTAAGACCCTACTGCGAAATTGGTGTGATGGAGGTTGGATTTGCTGTATACGCCATCACGAAAGTCAAGCATCGATCGGCAAACAATGCTGACGCTTGGAGACGACGACCGCTTCTTAAGATAGCAGCATAGTAGCACAATTCTTGGACAATGTCAAGGAATACAATAGTAGGACCAGTTTTGTTGGCTGATATCTAGGAAGAAAGCAAGCGATATCGTTACTCTTCAACCGGGATGCAGCGTAATTAAATTTTTAGTTTCTAGGCGGATTTCTTTATTGTCACGTAGGAAGCTAACATTATGGCTGGTTATTCTGTTGGAAATGAAGGTAATATTGCTGGAACTGATCCGTGATGCTCCATTATCGGCACTTGTCCTAAGGGCTAGCCAACAATTGTCAGCACTCAAAAGAAGAGGACTTAATAATCGATACAGTTATGTTTGTTTTGAAATTGTGGAATGGCTTCGAATGTTTTGCTGCTTACCTCTACTTTTAAAAGGCTGGCGACCAGTTTTCGCTGTGAATTTTTAAGTACTTACGATTTTGGCTAGCCCTGTTCAAACTATAAGCCTTTGGCAATGTTCCAACTTTATGTTTGAATGCAACCCAATTTTGACACTACTCCTGACAAAAATTTGGATTAAAATTTGAAAATCGAGTCCTAGCTCAATTCATAAAACCAACCGGCCAATTGTTGCCGGCCAGGTGAGCTATCTCAGCAACCCATCTTAAAACACGGCGTGGAGCAATTCAGTCCGAGTTCCTAGAACTAGATAACACACTTGCGAATTTGCTCCGGTTTTCTTCATGGTCTCCTCCATCGAAATATCTCCATTGAAGTTTTCACGGGAATCTCCATTGATGGGCAGGAACGGTCAGGCTTTCTTCTTCTGTGGTCCAGGACTCTTTTTTCTTGAGGATGACGTTTGGCGTAAGGAGGGTCCAAGACCGAAACTCCTTTGCCAGTCCAGCGTTCCTCCAGTCGTGTTGATTTGGCCTATCCCACTTGCTTTGCCACTAGACTTTCCGAGAAATCCTGAGCACCTGGCATCCTGGCACCCTGGACACAAGCTTGACAGCCAGTGGATGCTGGACTGTTAGTATTAGGCATAATCAGGAAAGCAATGGAAGTGTACGTGTGAATTTTTCTACTTTTTTTCTTTTTCTCCTTTTTCCTTTTATCCTTGTGAGTTTTTCTCCTCCTTCTCCTTCTCCTCTACGCCATTCTTTGGTTTCACGATGAGAAGTGTATTTGGTTTATGCGATCTCTCAAAGGTGAAAAGGTTGTTAAATAAAGTAGCTACACCGATAAATGAAACTTTAAATTGTTTGTTTCAGTTGCTTCTTCTTTTTGGTTTTGTAAATCAACATTATAGTCAAATTTGTCACTTTTATCATAATTTGGTTTAAGGTTTTGTTTCTTTCTGACAGGTTATTTGTTTATTATTGCAATTCATTTCTAATAAACTAGCAATGGCCACAAAGACTTCCGCGCTAAGGGTGGTCCAATCTAAAGGAAAAGGAGTGTAATTTGCTTCACGTGAATGATATTCCATCTGAACTCAAAGTCGGATATCTAATTTGCATAATACACGGAACTACCTAATTCATATTTAATCCGGTTGGTCAGTTGTTATTCTTGCATCATCAACGCCTCCGTCTTAGATTGCTGACATCACACTGGTGAATCTAATAAGTCTTGTTGCATATATTTTCACACACTCTTTTTATGTTCAATAATCTTTATGGTTTAATCGCACGTAAGGACATTGTCTCCACTGTATTTCACCAAATCATCAACAAGTCTAGTAACTTTTAGTACTACTTTCTGTAACTGAGATGATTGGCTTTCTAGATCAAGTACAATCTTGGAACACTGCAGAAGACTCAGTTCAGGGAATGAAACCAATTGATTTGAATCATCTAAACATAAGATTTCAATATTAAACACTACCTTAAATTGTACTGTAATCACACGGTGTTTTGTAATGGCAACCTTTAAATTTCATTTAAATTTCATTAAATTGCTGGCTACGCTGAATTGGATAAAGTGTGAAGGATAAAGTTTTTCACACAGAATAATCTGATAAATGCAAACGGCTAAGTAGGATCAGAAATTGTTGCATTTCTTCCTGAAATTGTCAAGACTTTTTAAAGAAGATTTTTAAATAGAATAAAGAGTTTAAAAGAATGTTTTTTGAAAGTTTTTATCTTTCGCATATCCCCTTGGCAATATCAGTTTTATTATTGATTTTTTATTGGTGTTTGCTTGATTATGTTGAAATACACACTCAGCCAAAGTGCTAAAATGTGAATAGAATCGAAATTAGATTGAAATGCACTTAACTTTCCAACCTCGGAATTTAGAAATTGCAGTTTTAAATAAGCATGAACCTGAGCTGGCTAATTTCAAATTGGGATCTCCTCAAAAATTAGTTGTTCCACTCATATAGCTATATAGATTCTTCCATGAATTTTCACTGATTTCAACTTTGTACCGTTTCACGTGGTTCCCAGTATTTAGCAATAGGGCGGGATGGTCAGAAATTAAACAACTGTCTGAATGCAAAGCATACCATGAGATTGATTGCAAAGCGTTAGTATTCTATTCATTTTCTTCCGAAGAAAAAGATCAGAACGCTGTCCCGCATAAATTGAGAAAGCGTTACCCGAAGAACACTAAACAACGTGAGAAAGTTAATAATAGAACAACGGAGTGTAAACTATTAAAGTTTCCTAACATGCTAGCAACATTATATACGTAAAGCGTATTTCCCAAACGTCATGTCACAATCATTTTTGATCATGCTTATAAAGATTTTACTTTTGTTACTACGTTAAGGTATACACCACCGACCTTATCAGTTGATGCCATTTGGGCACTGGTAAGTTGAATCTTCACTGAACCAGTAATATAACGACGACAGCTTCCAGGCGAAATAGTTGTTAGTGATATGTTTATGCTTTCTGGGACCTCGTTCATGTTCACAAGCCCACCACACTCTACAAAAGAATGCAATCTTCTCAAATAAGTATTGCTTTATACCGTTTACGTAAAAACTTAAATCATTACGTTAAAAAAACCCTGCAATGCGCGCCAACGATGAACTGGTATACTATATTTCAAGCCACAACGCCACAGACTTGCTCATCGAAAACAGCTGAAGTTAATCACAACAAACTAACGCCAACTAATCTAATAACGAAACAGCTATATCCTTTTAGCTATCACAGGTAAGCCAACACCATTGGCCAGTCCCAATTGTATCCACAATAGGTATATGTACAAATTGTTTCCCGGGCTGTCGATGCTCGCCAGTTCTAAATTCTGACAGTTATTCTAGTGTTGACGTCAAAAAACGGTACCATTTACCATCAGTTTCAGCTGGCTGGAAACCAACAGTAAGTACTGAGTTTGAGTTAGGTCTCAGACGATACTGTACATCAACCAGGGCTCCAACTGCCAACGGAATGGCACTCAAGGAACAAGCTGGAACTTTTCTAGGTATGTCAGAAGCAATGTATCCCTCCTCTGTGTCTATGACATTGACGATCTAAAACAAATATCATATGCGCTGCCAATACAGAAGCGGTGGTCAGGGATGGAAACTGGGTCATGGGTCACTGGGTCTTGGGTCACTAATTTTGGGAAACTTTTGGGTCAGGGTGGGTCTGGGTCAAGCCTCCTATGGGTCATTTTGGGTGTGGGTCACACGGGTCCTACCAAATCTTTAAAGTTTCAATTTCAATTTTCGTGGTGGCAGTTTAGCTAGTTTTAAAGGTAAACCCGTCATTTCTGAAAAATGATCACGCCTTCGGAGCGATCACTAACAAATTAGGTAAATTTAGTAGTCATTTCGCAGAAATCAGTAGTTAGGTGTGACTTGCTTTGCCATTCTATTTGAGTCGATTCACATAGTAAAAGCAAGTACACCAAGCTAGACACATTTCTGTCGATTCTAAAATTTTACAGCATCAACCACTCAGGTCTCAAAAGCAAAATGGCCAGCAAAATTCTGCAGTGGCTGCATTCCTTTTTTCAATTCATTTCATCACTATTGAAAAAGTAATGAAAATTTTCCAATTTGAGCTAATTTTTAAAAATATAATGCTAGCTACATGGCCTTAAAGTGTTTTAAATGCAAAAACCTACAAATGCTTCCAGAAAAAGTTTGGTTTCCTAGTTTCCTTCCACGGCTTCCCCTTACCACGTTAAAATTTTAATTATTGAAAAAATTTAAACTTTTGAATTTTTATGCCCCGTGCAAAATTTTAAAGTTACTGGTCTAAAAACCAAAAGTTTAAGGGCTTTTGGGAAATCGCTAAAGATCCCTCGTCTCACATTTTCTTTAAATAAAAAAACCTGTCTCGGGTTGCACATTTAGTATATAATTCAAAATTGAAAACCGCCGGTCCATGTTTAGGCTTTTTGTAAGAAAAACAAACTATTGATCTAGTTTCATAAAATGAGTGGAATGTGCTTATTCTTTCATCTTTCCAAAAATTAAGAAAGCTAGGGAGTTTCAAAAACACTGCACAATGGGACAATCTCGGTTAGGTAAAGTCAGTCTGTGTAACGTTATTCCTTTGGGTAATCTGGGTCTGGGTCACGAAAGCGTTTGGGTCATTTGGGTCTGGGTATACCTACCCATATTATGTTAATTCAAAGTCCGCAAATTAAATTAAAAATTGTTTCAGTATTATAGTGAGTTAAGTTATGGGTGCTATATTGAGAGTTGTATTCTTAGAAAACAAATTAGAAGCTTGATAGCAGCTTAGGTATAGCACTCCCAATAACAGTCAAGCCAAGCCATAGCAGAAAAAGACAGGCCTCCCACCCTTGTAGCAAGAGTCCATAATTCCCTTATATTATAAGAAGAAGAGTAAGCCACTAGAGGGCTTCTCTTCTTGGCATTGCGTAACGGTGCTCCGACCACAATACGCGAATGTTCCCCCGTTTGGGGGGGGGTCGACCAAATCGGCATTGCATACCCCCCTCCGTTTGGTGGGGGTTAGCCAAAAAGAGGTCCCCGTTTGGTGGGGGGGTAGCCAACAGCCAATCAGATTGCAGAAACCCCCCCTCCGTTTGGTGGGGGGGGGGGGTAGAGCAGAGGATTACGGTAGTTTTTGTTCTATTCGAAAATGGGTCCCCGCGTGGGGGGGGGTCACAAAAAGTGGTCCCCGTTTGGGGGGGGGTCGCCAACAGCCAATCAGAATGAGCCAAACTTAGCCTGCTTGAGCGACCCCCCCCCAAACGGGGACTTTTTCAAAAGCCAGAATCAGCCTGCCTACCCCCCCCCCCCACCAAACGGGGAGGGGGTTTCTGCAATCTGATTGGCTGTTGCCTACCCCCCACCAAACGGGGAGGGGGTATGATTTGGCGACCCCCCCCCCCAAACGGAGGAACATTCGAGTATTGTGGTCGGAGCACCGTTACGCAATGCCAAGAAGAGGAGCCCTCTAGTGGCTTACTCTTCTTCTATAATATAAGGGAAATTATTATGGACTCTTGCTTGTAGGGTACCGGTGCTTATCCCTGGATACACAACCCTCCCCGCTGCACCCAGAAAAAGTAAGGATCCGTCAAAGTCAGGCGAAGGTAGGAATTTTTGCTAAACGTTAGCAACTAATTGATTTCTAAGTAATTCTGAGTATGCGTTATTTTAATCTTCATAGCCTCACCCATATTAACCATCTGGTGGAACTGCTTTGCCGCCTGACGAATAGCAGCCGATGCTGGAATCGTTTAAAACAAATACAGAAATATGCCTGCAGCAACTTTTGAATTATTACTCCAAATTGTAGTGAGAGTGTCGATGAAACAAAGAAAACACCAGACCAGAGCTCCATCTTACGGCCGGTGTCTGCTCTTTGGATGGCCGCCGCGGACATGAAACAGCGGTTTAAAACATTTTCCCCCCCAATTAATCTCAGCTATTTTTACAAACCTCAAGCTCCTCTATATTATTGCATGTTTCTGATGTCGTTACTAGACTGGCCACAGATCCCGCTGGCGCGTCCAACAAAATGCTGCATCCAAACAGAATAGGTGTTTCTTCTGCATTTTCAAGAATGTATGTTCCCGGCACTTTTATACGATCATGACAGGCGAGGCGATCTAAAAATTCTTCGACTAAACAATCATATTCACACAAGTAGAAGTCTAAAATGGCATTTAATGAAGAACATGCGATACTACCCTCATGATGCCTGTTTCCCAAATGGTGAATGAAATGGTTTCTGAATCATATATCTAGAAATCTGATTCAAGTATATCTGATTCAAGAAAGTTTTCAGTATATAATTTATTACCACTTTCAAAACAATAGGAACAGTACCAAGGTAAAGTAACTCAATTTAATTATCAATTCCCAACTAAAAACGGCGTAGCTCTCGTCAATGCCAATATCCACAGAAACAAGGGAAGTGAACCACTAAATTGGTAGATTTTCCACAACGGTGGGAATAGATTTAGACCCATTTTCTCTCTCATTAGCGGATTCAACTGTGGACGTATAAGCTTTCTTTAAGACTTAATTGCTAAAAGCTTTTTATATCATACAATTTTCATCTGAAACAGGAAAAGTTGTTGTGTCGTAATCGGAAATTCTGTCAAGCCTGTCAACTGCATCAATCCATTTTCCTTGCTGATTTAGAAAGTCTGTGATGATTGGAAATGGGGGCAGAATAGTACTCGATACCAACTAAAAACAGAATGAAGCATTCAAATTCATGCTATCTAGAGTACATAATGATAAGAGTATGACACTAAACATAGTAGCTTTTGTAGTAACAAGCAATATTTTGTGCAAAACGTTAAGCTTCCAATGGAGCAACACTTTTGTGAAATGTAAACCTGCTGCGCAGCAAATTTCATAAATTAGAAATTGTTTGTTACAGCTTAATGTAAACGTGAGTGCAAAACATTGTGTAGCACATTAAAGCTACACTTCTTTAGAAAAGATAAGCTTCGTTAGTCAGACTGGTCAGGGTTTAAATCTGTCTGAAAAAGTTATATGCAAGCAACAAAGTTAAGTAATACGAAGTTTTGTTTTCCTGTGAACATTCTAACGGAAATTTCCGGTTTTCTTGAGAAAACTCAAATTCAAATTCTATTCATATACGTAATTACGTGTACTAAAGCTAGAAAGTTCTTTTGATGGAAGTCTACAGATAAATCATGGAATGTCTATCTTAAAGCATTGCACAAACGCATTTATGGAGAAGTACATCTTTAACGGGCACAGGACGTACTAAGAACCATGGCTGAGCAAATTTAAAAGACCTGCTGCGCTGAGGCGCAACAGGAAAAACTCGGCTATACACGCTGTCCGTTGTCGACCTCAAGAATTGGACGTCATTCAAAATCGCTGTCCCGTGAACTGAATCACTGAGCATTTTGGGCTAACTTGGATTCAACAGGTGGAGGTGTGCGCTACTTTTACAACTAATGAAGCGTACTGCAGTAGAATTGATGTCGCTTTTTTCATCAGTCGCATGACGCACACCTACTGAGATTATCTTAAAATATTGATAAAAATTTTCAGTCATAATGCTTACTTTTACAGTAGTAAGTAATAAAGCGGTCGTTGTGCAGTAAAGTTGATAAGCATTCTTCATGGCAATTAATACAGCAATCTATTCATAAAATAGTACCTGAATCAATTATATCATGCCACGTCATGGTGACGTGTCCCTGCTAATAAAATACTAAAATTAACACAAAGGTTGCGCTGGAAACAATGCTATTGACTTCTTTCCTAATCATGGGTAAATCTATAATTTGAGCTGATTTAGTTGACCTTTAAAGACACTGAATTAGTTAGGTCTAGTCATTCAAATTTGGTTTGGTTGTTGATATTATCATTCCTAGAATAGGGAAAAAAGGCGTTTTGCGCAGTGTTGGAACATAGTTTCCCCTGGTGCCGGCGGAGGAGTTGAGGTAGAGCCTTGATATTGTACCAGTTGAAACCCCTTCACGAGGGGTCCATGCTCTGCAAATTTGAAAATTTGCAAATGCTCTCTGTTTTCCGAGAAACTCTTTATAAACATTTTCTGATGCAGAAACAATTGCGTTTTTCAAATTTTCCCTACCCCACGCAGCACGACTACCTCCTGCCAGATGGTTGTTCGGCCCCGTCATCATGTTTTCCGACAAAGCTTTGTAAAACTCGCTGGTGTATACGTATATACGTACGGAAACTATTGCGTTTTTACAAATTGTCCCAACCCCACGCAGCGCTACGACTCTCCCCCCCGGTGAGAATTCGGACCCCCATCATCCTGTTTTCCGATAAACCGACCCTACCAACCTAATTCTCTTTTCAGATAAACCCTTTGGCACACACACAAACCACTATAAACAGGTAATGCTCTGTACAAACGACAAAAATGCCCTAAACGTGCTTGCAATACATAATACGTCCTATCTGGTTTTTTCAAATCGTTTTACGGCAGTCTATTGATTTTATTTGTTAAGCCTGCGAAGAAAAGCGCTACAGCGGAAAAATGCAAGAAACTAGAGGGAAAAATGCCCTAAACGGGCATGCAGTGGTTAGAATAGGGAAAGAAGGAAGGGCGGAAAAATGCCAATATAATTGACAGTCGGCGCTGAAAATGATAGAAACTAGATTCAGCGCCGAATAGGGAAATCAGTCGGCGCAGAAAATTATAGAAACTAGATCCGCTCCGAATAGGGAATGCAGTCGGGTAGCGTGGAACAGGCAATTCCTCCGTCCATCCTATTCGCGTGAATTGCGATATGTCCAGCTCAACGGTTCATTTCTTTAACAAGGTTACCTTCGATAAGGTAATATCATTAACTGTGACTGGGTTTTATACCTACTGGCGTGAATTACAATATGTTGATATGAGCTGCTGCTTTCTCGTACAATTTTAGCTTAAACAGCCATCTAGAAACTGTCCCTGGGATGTCTACGTTTAGACTTACTTGAGCCTCGCGACAGTAGCATATCTACTGCCATCGCGTTTTAATGTCCTAATATAGATAGGATTAAGATTTCATTTTGGCACTTACTTTTATCGGCTTTTCCAACACAACATTTTTAACGATCAATGACACTTTTAATTTGTTTTAGACTATTATTATTAAGAGCGAAATTATTAAAACTCCAAATGCGTAACAAGGTATTTTTAGTTGGAACTAGTAATACTAATAGACAATGCAGTTTATGAACTTTTTGCAAAAGACAGCAGCTCCGCTGAGCTCACCTCAGCTCAGCTAATTTTGTGCTAAAGAACAAAGCTAGCTAGCTAGCTACAGCACAATTCGTTCACATAATGACAACTAATGTTAACTGCGTTAGTTCATGATCCACAATCAACCACGAAGTTTCTGCATACTTTGCTTACACAAACGATATGGCTGCAGCCTGCCTCATTTTAAACGCAGTGCGTATATATATATTATATATATATATATATACATATATATATATGTGTATATTCATATATATATATATTTATATTTTCGGGTAGTGCAGAGCAGTTCACGCGAGTAGGATGGACGGAGGAATTGCCTGTTCCACGCTACCCGACTGCATTCCCTATTCGGAGCTGAATCTAGTTTCTATAATTTTCAGCGCCGACTGCTTTCCCTATTCGGCACTGAATCTAGTTTCTATAATTTTCTGCGCCGACTGATTTCCCTATTCGGCGCTGAATCTAGTTTCTATCATTTTCAGCGCCGACTGTCAATTATATTGGCATTTTTCCGCCCTTCCTTCTTTCCCTATTCTAACCACTGCATGCCCGTTTAGGGCATTTTCCCTCTAGAATTCATGTTCATTCATGTTCATTCATTCGTTCATTTCATTCATTCATTCATTCATGCATCATTCCCATTCATGTTAAACATCTAGTTCTGAAAAGATTAAACTGAAAAGCAAACCCAACCCATGTTTTGAAGTGAATCCATTGAACTCTAATAATTAGTTGCGGCACGATGTCCTACGCTTATAGAAAGAAAGATTCTGAATTAGGATCAGTTCTGGTACTGTCTGGGCAGGTTTAAATACTTCCTTATGTGTTTCTATTTGCAGCACTCCTGGCAGTGGTGCTGTGGTGGTTGTTTGCTCCATTAGACATCGCAATGTGATCATCTACTGATATTACGTAATCTCCGTGCTACAAATTATTTGTAGCACGCTGCAGCTGCACGTCAGAGCGTGCTCTCATCTATATGTAGGAACTAATCTTCAGTTCAAAAATAGATATGAGTGCTACAAGTTTACTTCTACAATTAAAATCTTTCCACAGTAAAAGGAATATTTTGCTCGCAAATTTGCGCGTTAGTTTTTATAACTTTTTCTGTTGAACTAGGTTACACTCTAATTATTAACCTTAAGCTGAAAAGGTTGCCAACCTGAACTGAAACTGAAACGGTCTGCAAACTTGACCTGAAACTGAAACTGAAACTGCGGCGCAGCCCAACCTGAAACTAAAACTAATTTTTGTGAGACCTGGAACTGAAACTGAAACTTGGAGAAACTACGAACTGAAACTGAAACTGAAACTTCTATTTTTCTATTCGAACTGAAACTGAAACT
Organism: Trissonchulus latispiculum; assembly: GCA_030248195.1. Classification (NCBI taxonomy): domain Eukaryota; kingdom Metazoa; phylum Nematoda; class Enoplea; order Enoplida; family Ironidae; genus Trissonchulus; species Trissonchulus latispiculum. The sequence goes on from JASAND010013533.1 coordinate 49,413, forward strand.
GAAACTGTTAATGGGCAAGATGAGAAACTGAAACTGAAACTGAAACTAAAATTGGCTACTGGAACAACACTAACACTGCACTTAGAAGAAACCACATGATATTCAGACAAATATCCTTAAACCTTGCTTAAACCTTAAACCCTAAACCTTAAACCTAAAATCTAAAAACTTAAACCTTAAACCTATTGCAGTGTAAACCGGGCTTAATTTAAAGTACCTGCTTCATAACCGAGCTGAAATTTAATTTCTCAACGTAACATCCCACCCACTCTGCTTATTTTAATTACATTTACATAGTCTGTCTAAGGAAAAAGGTTATATGAGCCTTCAACATTCTTCATTGACGTTAAAATTATTGCTTAAAGTGTATATATAGAACCAGCCAGTTTAGGTTAATGAAAGATCATGTCGAATCCATTACAAGATTGCTTAGTGACCTTTGATATAAAATTTCGAGACTACGATGAAAGTTCACGCTGATTTTCAAAATAGAGACATGTGAAAACATATCAGGCAATAATTGTCCCGTTATTATACAAACGGTGAAGTTCTTGGTTTCTGTATCTGTATCTATCTATCTATATATATATATATATATATATATATATATATATATATATATATATATATATATATATATATATATATTTATTTATTTATTTATTTATTTATTTATTTATTTATTTATTTATTTATTTCTAGATTAACGGCGATATGTGGACTTTTCATCCTTATGTGCACATCCACATAAGGAAGTCCACACAAATACGTTTTTTGAATGGAGCTAAGTTATTCCTACTAATTACAGAGGTTTGACAAATAATGCCAGAAATTGTCCTAGCTTGTCCACTTATCGCCAGTTTATTGCAGGTAAATTGTTCGATTTGATTCAGCACTTCAGACTACGTGGAGGCGCTGTATAACTAGAGTCCTTGTTCGCTCATTTCCCACCAACTCTGATTGGTCAAATGTCCCATCACACAAATACGTGTATGTAGTAACTATATATACAACTTATGATGGCCGGCAGTTATATTATTACAAGTATGAAAAATGCTCCTTGCAGTCGCATGAAAAAGTTAATATGAGCTATGATGGTCAACATTTAAATGTGTCAAGGACAAGATTTAAAATGTTTAATATGAGCCAACATCTAAATAAGTAGAGGACAAGATGTAAACGGCTAATATGAGCCGCTACGTTTCTCTTGGGCTCATATTGACGCTCATTTAGTGAGATGAATTGTCGCTCATTGTGAAATCTTGAGAAATCACATTTGAAGTTGCCATCGCAATCATCACATTAATTCAATATTCCCAAGCCAATCAAATCGTTTATAAACACTGATGTTTATATGCCAACCGTAAACTGTACATGTTTGCCATTTTAGTCGCGTCAATAGGAGCCCAAGAGAAACGTAGCGGCTCATATTAGCCGTTTACATCTTGTCCTCTACTTATTTAGATGTTGGCTCATATTAAACATTTTAAATCTTGTCCTTGACACATTTAAATGTTGACCATTATAGCTCATATTAACTTTTTCATGCGACTGCAAGGAGCATTTTTCATACTTGTCCTCAGTCTAGTTTTTGGGAACGCTACCATAACTGTGGCACTAGCAATCACAAATTCCACCAGTGAATTCCCCATACCCAATAAGCTTTGCATGCAAAATTTCAGCCTTTCAGCTATCTCCAGTAGCTTGAACCAGGAACTGGTTCAACTTTGAACCAGTTGAACCAGATCTGGCCAGCCATGGGTCAGATCAGCAAAGTTACACCACCACTGAATTCCCCATGCCAAACAACCTTTGTATGCAAGATTTCAGCCTTCCAACTATCTCCAGTAGCTTGAACCAGGAACTGGTTCAACTTTGAACCAGTTGAACCAGATCTGGCCAGCCATGGGTTGGATCACCAAGGTAACACCACCAGTGAATTCTCCATGCCCAATAACCTTTGTATGCAAAATTTCAGCCTTCCAACTATCTCCAGTAGCTTGAACCAGGAACTGGTTCAACTTTGAACCAGTTGAACCAGATCTGGCCAGGCATGGGTCGGATCACCAAAGTAACACCACCAGTGAATTCCCCATGCCCAATAACCTTTGTATGCAAAATTTCAGCCTTCCAACTATCTCCAGTAGCTTGAACCAGGAACTGGTTCAATTTTGAACCAGTTGAACCAGATCTGGCCAGCCATGGGTCGGATCACCAAAGTAACACCACCAGTGAATTCCCCATGCCCAATAACCTTTGTATGCAAAAGTTCAGCCTTCCAACTATCTCCAGTAGCTTGAACCAGGAACTGGTTCAATTTTGAACCAGTTGAACCAGATCTGGCCAGCCATGGGTCGGATCACCAAAGTAACACCACCAGTGAATTCCCCATGCCCAATAACCTTTGTATGCAAAATTTCAGCCTTCTAGCTATCTCCAGTAGCTTGAACCAGGAACTGGTTCAACTTTGAACCAGTTGAACCAGATGAACCAGGCGAGATACGGTGTCGGCACTATGCTCATCGTGTTCAGCGACCCCGATTTACTATATGTGGGTACCACCCCAAGGCCGAAAAACGCTGTTTTTGCCCGTTTTTAGACTATTTTCAAATTTTCGGACTTAGAAATTTTTCAGCTTGAAGGTGTCCAAAAACGCTATTTTTTCCATTTTTGACCATCTATAAAAATCGAACCAGATTGAAATTCGGAAAAAAACATAAACTTGCTAAGTACCATTGCCTAGATATGGAGCAGGAATGTATAAAAAGAAAATTTGTATGACCATTGCAGTATGAGTCATTTCTCCATTCAGAAGTCCTATCTTCAACATAGGGCTAGCTTAGGGCTGAGTTTTTTGAGAGAGAATATGCAAATTAGTTTTGGCAGCTGCTATTTAAGCAGCCGAATGGACAGACTCTACGCAGTCTTCGGCTGCCTGCAATCAAAATGGTTGCGTATTTTTGAGCACCAGTGTAGCTTGGGAGCCACACCAAGGTGCACTAGGATTAGGTAGTTAGATAGTATGTGTAGCCTGCTTGCATTCTCTAGCGGGCTTACACTACTATATCCCACTGGAATTTGGTAATAAAGGATTCAACTTAGAAGAAGCAACAAGGACCAAACGCAAAACACTAAAAAAAACCGAAGACCTATTCTGGCGACGTCTTCAAATGGGGACCTCTTCCACCAATTGGGGTTTCTGCTGTCATTTGTAGACCCCCAACGGAAATAAAAATTTCCCAATCGGAAATTTAAGCAAGACCTCAGTTTTTACTAACAAATTATTCAACTGTAATTGAATAATAACAGGTCTACTAAGGAATACTGCCCCTTTTGGGGCCTACTTGTTTACCTTAAAGTGCTTATTGCTGCGGGAAATATTCATATATTTTCAACTGTTTTGTGCACTTTATTGCTGAATTATTTTGGACTTTATTTCAGACTTACTCAATATTGACCTTATTTTAGACTTAGAAATATTTTGGCAATCAAGATTTCGAGTTTAAACCACTGCTAAATGGTAAAATGACGTCATGCTTTGATGTTTTTCGTCAGTGGAAACGTTTGAAAATGCGGTTTTTAGCATAGAAATGGATAAATTTTTGGGAGCGAGCGTTTATTGTGGGCATAGGTGTACCTGGGACGGGGGGGGGGTGGTTCGGGACCCCTCCCCTCAAAGGGACAAGTCTCGAGTTCTGGACTCCACCGTCGACATTTTAGAGGCAGACCCCACCCCCAAATGGCCAAATCCCAGACCAGACCCCACCTCCCCCCCCCAATTTCTCAGACCCCACCCCAAAATTTTGACTAAAAATTAGGAAAAATTCGAAATTTTTCGCAAAAATTCAATTTTTTCAATAACGAAATCGGTTGTAATTATGCTAATTTTTAGTTGTAAAGAGCGCTTTTTTAGCTGAATCGCAATTTTTTTTAAATTTTGGACGACCATTTCACCCCCAGGGTATTTTTGAGGTTTTTTACGGGGGGGCGCTGGCTGGGGATGGGAAGAAATCTGCGGGGTGCAGATTTTTTGGCAAAGTGAGCCAAAAATGGTATATATTTTTGGCGTATTTTGCATGGTGAAACGCAAAAAGTTCTCAAAAACGCCAGGATTGAAGCTAAAAATAGGCAAATTCTCAAAAATTTACTGGCTTCAACTGTATGTTTATACAAAAATCTCCGGCGAATCCGGAAAATTGAAAATTTGACCATTTTTGGAAAAAATGTAGACCTCATTAAGGGGGAAGCCCAAAATCCGGGGTGGGGAGGGCGATTTCGAGGGGGGGAAGGTCCATTTCGGGGCCCCCCTGTAAAAAATACTCTGAGGCGGGACCGGATCCAGGGGGGGGGGGGCGGGGGCGGCCGCCCCCCCCCCGCGCGCGTCGCGATTCGAAGGTAGGAAAAATAAGGAGAGAAAGAGGAAAAAAGGGCAAAAAACAAAAAATTTCGCGCCTTCTGCGCGAATTTTCTACTTTTTAAGCGCATATGTGTATTTATTGCATTTATGAAGAAAAAAATTGAAATGCATCCGATTTTTCAGAGAAAATTACCATTTTTGCCCACAAGTGTCAAGAATTTTAAAAAACGTTCTCAGTTCTTCATGGAAATGGAAAATGTGGAAAAATGTTCTTCTGGAAAAATTTTCCAGATATGGAAAATGCACAGTAACTATCAAGAGATTCTTAATAAAAAAATTTGTCCTCGTCAAAGCTCGAATATCAGAGCTGTAAATTATTTGTGCACTATAAAGTATATTTATAAATCGAAACATTGGTACGTAATGCATGTATAATTTCGCTATCCGCGAATATGGGTTGTTCGGCGAAGCTGTGCCCATATTAATTCGCTCACAACCTAGTCCTCTTCTGTTTTTGAACCTAGCCCACATATTAAGCATTTTTAAGACTAGTCCTCTCTTGATTTTGCAACCTCACCATCACCCATATTACTTTTTCATGCTCCAGAGGAGCATTTTTATTACTTGTATATATGTATATATATATATTTCTGAATCGATGGTTATATCAGGACAAAAGTGTAAAGTGTCCTAAAATCCGGGCATATCAGGACACGCGCCGACATATCAGGACACTGAGATCTAAATCAGGACAATTTAAAATTAACAAGTAGGCCCCAAAAGGGGTAGGATTCCTTTGTAGACCCTTTTCTTTATTCAATTGCGAAATTGGTTTCGTTGGAGTCGTTTCGTCCTCGAAGCGTTGGAAACTTCAGGTTTAGTTTAAACTTCACTTGACTTCCCTCACCAGGGACAGCAGGCCTATGCTTGCCATGTCGGGCTGAACTGGTGATGTCCAGCGCAAGCTAGTACCTAATCTGATTCCCCAATGCACCGATGTGTAGCTCCTAAGCTACACTGGTGCTCAAAAATCTGCAACCGTTTAGATTGCTGACAGCCGAAGACTGCGCGACGGCTCTCAGTTCTGCTGAGGTATTAGGTTTAGTGTAAAATAGTTTAAAGTTTGAAAGAATTCCATGCAGCGTAGCGTCCTGTGGAGCCATCAGAAGTTGGTCTTATCGGTCCAAAGCTCGACATGATACGTACACAAACTTCGCCTCGCCCTGATCGCTATGCGTAAGGTACGGTACTCAAATTTTCCAGAACTAGTTCGGACATATAGTGCTTTGATACCGTGTAAAATAATCTCTAGACCATTGTATTATTTTCTGTGCGATACAATAAAATTGCGAAAAAATGGGCGTTGTAGATCTATACGGGTGGAGGTTAAATAACGCCTCATGAGCTGTGGTTTACCAAATGAACCCAACTTTGCTCCAATTAATACTCCAAGTATCTGACTTAACTTATGTAACAATGGCGTGATTTCGTTAATCCCTGCGTTCGCAGTGCTAGATTACATTATCAATTTTGTTGCTGCTATTTCGTGGCATTTCGAAGATGAGAGCCAATTACTCCAAAGCAGGGTTTTTTGCGTCCAGATGTGCGTCTGGACGCAAAGTTTCTTATCTGGACGCAATGAAATTTTAGCGGGACGCAAGCTAGACGCAACATTATTTCGGGAGAAAATTCACTTTTGTAAGAGTAAAAACTTTAAATGCTTCCAGTACCAATTTTTCCGTTTTTTCCAAAAATTTCTTCGGGTCCTGGGGGCTCCGCCCCCAGACCCCCGGTGTTTCCCATTTTGTCATGGAATGCCAAGGTGCAAGGTCATGTCTCAATGTTACTCAATGTTATGTGTTAAGTTGTTGTCCACCTGCATCCATATATATCAGATTTTTTCGAACTCATGAATTTCACGTCAATAAATACATAGAGATTACTAGGTGCATTTATATACATTTATATATATTTATACATTTATATTGTTCTCATTCAACAGGTCATGCAGGATCAAGATTAGTACTAAAGTAAAACCCCGAAATTAACAAAATTTGTAACTGCAGCAGAAGCAGAATATCCAAATTTTTTGGTTCTTCTAAAAAAACGTTTTTCGCAAAAAATACACAAATGGCAACTTAAAATAATGCAAGATTACCATTTTTCTGAAATTTTCGAATACAAAAGACCTATGTACGAGCAATTCACTATCAATTTATTGTAACTAACGTTAATAGTATTTACAAATGCTTCACAGTTTTGCAGTTGAATAACGCTGCCTGGGGCATACACGCTTCTCTATTGACTTTATACTGACTTTATTCAAAATTCAAGAATTCACAGATGCAATTAACACAAAAAATGCATTAGCGTTAGGAGCTTTAGTTAGAATAGATGTAACAGTTGCCAAATAATCTTTTTAAACATTTCCACAACGGATTTAATCCGTAATTTCGAAAAATCTCCAACTTCTGGTTGGCTCCGCTTCCCAGACCCCCTGGTGCTCATTTGCAATAATCCTGCTATTAAGGATCACCAGTTGTCAAAGTTTGCGAAACCGAATGTATGTTTTAATGTTTGCTACCTTTCTTCTCAATGATATTCCTAAATATTTCATAAATTTTTAATACTTTAATTAGTTTAACTAACATTGAAATATCGGAATAATGTGTGTCAATCATATATCGAAAATTACTAAGTTCTGCAACAGACGCCAAATAAAATCTTTTTAAACATTTCCATTACGGATTATTCTGTAATTTCAAAAAAATTCTTCAACTTCTGGGGGGCTCCGCCCCCCAGACCCCCCGTCGTGTATGTTGGACGCATCTATATTCTTAGTAGGTAATCCTGTAATCGTGCATTGCCGTTAAACAGCATCAGCTTTCTAAATAGTCTAAATAGCTTTGCACTAAAGAAATTATCGAAATTATTATAAATAAAACAATTTTTGCACTAAAAAATACGCTAAAACAAGATTTCTACCTGGACGCAAAATTTCTTAACGGGACGCAACTTAAATTTAGCGGGACGCAAGGTTGACGCAAATCCGAAAACCAAAAAAACCCTGCTCCAAAGTACTTTGGCAGAATCGGCTGAAACTACAGGCCAGTGAGTGTACCAAGATATGCAGAAAGCTAGTCTACTAAACCTCGCTCCAGTGTTCAGAAATGCTAAATTGATTTTTCGAAGTATGGATGGCGTTCGCTCCAAAACGCTGTAAGACAGTTGCAAGCGCATACTGAACGAAGGAAGCGTCATATCGAAAAACGGATTTCATATTCGGATTCAGCTTGCCAATAACCCCTATAACCAACTTTTTGGCGAAATCGGAGACAAAAAAATTTTGACCCCATTTTTACTGCGCTTAGTTAGCTTTTCAGGAAATAAGGGTTATTTCTTAACAAAAAGTTTGCTAGCACACTAACCAGAAAGCCAAAGTCCTCGAAACCTACAGACAGTTTGCCCCTATTAGAGCCTAATATTTGCTAAAAAGCTGGGGTAGGCTAGGGGCTGCCAATTTTATTAGATCGAAAACGGCGCACTGTCACATCGCAACTTTTCGCCAAATTTCAATTTTGAGATGTTATAGCTGAAGAAGGAAGCAACGCTCGAAAGCCGGGATACTTTTAGTATTTAGCACTAGTAACAATTAACATTTATGGCTGAAAGTTTCAGAATTGGTCAAATCGTTAATCCACCAGAGCTGAAAGAACCTTTTTGAAAAATCCCACTTTTCGCAACAAAATTTGTACTTTGGCATCCTGCCAAAAACAGTGTAGGTGAGATATATTATTGCCCACCCTAACTTTTTTACTTTGATATGTTGGCTAACGTTGGGGGCAAAGTAGCTCTCAAATGTTGTGCAAACCCTTTCGTAGCCCCGCACCCCCCCTTAAATAGGTTTTAAGGGGGGGGGGGGGGTTACCAACGACGAAACACTTGCAACGTTAGCCAACGTATCAAAAAGAAAAAAAGAGGGATGAACGCAAACCACCACCCCGTTTAAAGTACAAATTTTGAACTTGAAAGGGGATTTTCAAAGATCTTCAGCGACAATCAAAGAAGACAGGCCAAACGAAACCGCCGAGAACACCCGGAAGCCACCAAAAATTGGAAATGAACAGGCCGCAAGATTCGACAAAGAATTGGCAACCCAATTTTAGCAAATAGGGAAAAACGAGGTCGAGGATTCGGAGGGCAAATGTAGAAAAACCCATTTAAGCGCGGAAAAGGGGCAAAATTTTTGCGACGGAGAAAAAGGCCGTTCCGACCCGAGCCAGGGACCGAGCGCGGGCGAGTTTGGAGCCCGGAACCACCTCGAAAACGATGGGCGAATTCCAAGGGCCCCAGAGACGGACGCCACTAGAACCAGGGACCGGCACCAAAGATTGGGGGGAATTTTTGGTCGGAGCCCAGCCGCCAAGGAGTAAGAAATTTAAGGGTTTTAGATTTAGGAAAGACGAGCAGAATTTCGACCAATGAGAGAAGATTTAGATATTAGAAGGAGATACCGATTTGGAATTAAAGGGGAGCACCCGCGGGGGGGGGGCAGAAGTGAAAATTTTGAAGCCAAAGTAGGAGTAAAAAAAGTATGGACGGAGAGAAAATTTCGAGGAATTTTAGTAGTAATAAGGGAGATAGAATAGATGAGTATAATATGGTTTTGGGGGATGGATGGAGGTGGAAACCAATAAGTTGGAAATTCGAAATTGTGTCTAATTTCTAACTTTAAAGCTCCTAACGCTTGTGTTAATGCATCTGTGAATTCTTGAATTTTGATAAAGTCGGTAAAGTCAATAGAAGAGCGTGTAGCATGCAACTTATGCAAACTTTGTGTATGAAATTACTATTAACGTTAGTTACAATAAATTGATAATTTTGGAGTCTTCAGAAAAAAATGGTAATCTTTACAAGTTGCCGATTGTGTGATTTTTGCGAAAAACTGTTTTAGAAAAATTAAAAAATTTGGATATTCTACTCTGCCGATTTGCAGTTTTAGACACTGATTACAGTTTCGAGTTGTGCGTAGATCCTATGACCTGTTGAATGAGAACAATATAAATGTATAAATATATATAAATGTATATAGATGCACTAATGTCTATTAATATTTATTGACGTGAGTTCGAAAAACTCGATACTATAACTTAATTACAGTAGCGACGAGACATGACTGCCCACTGGCATTCCATGACTGGAGCACCGAGTCTGAGGCAGGCCCAAGTTCCGAAAATGTTTTCTCAGCAATGTTGCGACCTTTTCATTGCGTCCGAATTAAGAACTTTGCGTCCAGACGCCTCTGTGAGGACTCAAAAAACCCCTGCTGGGTAATTGTCTCATCTTCGAAATATCTCTCTAACCAACATCCGGCAATAAAATGTGTAATCTAACTTTTCACATTTGCCGAAATTGGCGAAAATATGTATTTTCCGGCAAGTTGAGATCCTTGAATTGAACTGAAAGTTAAGTTTGGCGGTAAACCCGTGAGCACATTTTCCCGCCATCTACAACTTGCCGATTTTCTGAAATTTTTAAATGCTTCTGAAAATGTACAATGGTCTAGAATTATTTTACGGTATCAAGCCATGTCCAGCTGGAAATTTGAGTACCGGCACATGCGCCAACGTCGAGCAATTTGAAAAGTTTGTGTACCGTCATGTCACCAAGACCAACTCGTGGCTCCACCAGGACACTTTGCCGCTGCATGGGAATTCTTCAAACGCTATTTTTACACTAAACCTAACTCCGTTTGAGCCATATGTTCGGCATCGTAATCTGACATTTTGGAATTTCAGTGTAGAGGCGCGTCGCGTGGGAATCAGACTACTTTGAACATCATGCTCCATTCCGGAAAAACATGTACATGTCCTGTTGAAGAAAGTTTAAACTAAACCTGAAGTCAGCAAATTTGAAATTAACGAAAACAGGCAATTGAACAAGAGAAAAGGGGTCCTACAAAGGAATCCTACCCTTTTTAGGGCCTACTTGTTAATTTTAAATTGTCCTGATTTAGATCTCAGTGTCCTGATATGTCGGCGCGTGTCTGATATGCCCGGATTTTAGGACACTTTACACTTTTGTCCTGATATAACCATCGATTCAAATATATATATATACATATATACAAGCTAAAATGCTCGCAGACGTAATATGGGTGATGGTGAGATTTAGGAAAAAGAGAGGACTTAGTCTTAAAAAAATGCTAATATGGGCGAAAAAAAAGGCAGGAAAAACTAGATTGTGAGCGGGAAATTAATGTAACATTTCATGAAAACTGTTCGCGGATAGCAAATTATACATACGTACATACCAATGTTTCGATTTATATACTTTTATAGTGCAAATAATTTACGGCTCTGATATTCGAGCTTTGACGAAATTTTCGGTAAAAATCTACAGTAGTTACTGTGCACATTGAAAATTTTTCAGAAGATTTTCCATTTCCATGAAGAACTGAGACGTTTTAAAATTCTTGACGCAGTGAGAGCAAAAAATGTTGAATTTCTCTGAAAAATCGAATTCGGTAATTTTTTCTTCGCAAAATACAATAAAAAAAAAACTTAAAGAGAATTCGCGCGGGAAAAACGAAATTTTGTTTTTGCCCTTTTTTCCTCTTCCTGCCCTCTACCTTCGAATGCGACGACGGCCGCCCCCCCCCCTGCGTCCTGCCTCAGAACATTTTGATTTGGACGCGATCGCCCACCGGAACGGGCTTCCCCACTGGCGGGGTCATTTTTTCAAAAAATGTTCAAGTTTTCAGTTTTCCGAGTTCTCGCAGTTTTTGTAAGCAAACATACAGTTGAGCACCCGGTAAATTTTTGAGTACTGTTGTGGCGTTTTTGAGAACTTTTTGCATTTTCACCATGCAAAAACTCGCCAAAAATATATACCATTTTGGCTCACTTTGCCAAAAATCACCCGTTTCTTCCGTAGCCAGCGCCGTAAACCTCAACAGTGATGGGTCAAGTTTAAAGGAAATTGCATTTCAGCTGAAAAAAACCTTTTTAACTAAAAAATTGAAAAAATTGATAAAATTATTGAAAAAAATTGAATTTTAGAAAATTTCAAATTTTCTATTTTAGTCAATTTTGGTGAGCTCGAAAATTGAAGTGGGGTCTGATGAGACTAATATTGAAAGTGAAATTACCCCTCCTAAAATGTCGACGAAATCCAAGGCTCGAGGCTTGTCCCTTTTGAGGGGTCCCAAACCGCTTGCCGAGATTTTTACCTATTTCCGATAAACATCTTTCTATTTATCCGTTTCTAAAAATTTTATTTTTTCAACGATTTTCACTGGCGAAAATCATCAAGCAATGACGTGTTTTACCGTTTGACGTGGTTTATAGAATCTTGATTGCCAAAATAATTTTCTAGAATAAAATGGGTCAATGACCAGTAAGTCGAAACAAAGTCCAAAATAATTCGTAAAAGTGCAAAGCAGTTGAAAATATATAATTTTCAGCACTTTAAAGACGAACAAGTAGACTTTTTAAAGGGCGGCCATTCCTTAATTGGAACTTGTTATTATTCAATTGCAGTTGAATGAACGTTGGCAAAACTAGTCTTTGCTTAAATTTCCGATTGGAAATTTTTGGCTCCGTTGAAGGTCTACAAATGACGTCAAAACCTCAATTGAAGAGGTCCCATTTGAAAATCGCCGGTTTTTGGTGTTTGCGTTTGATGCAAGCTGTAAGTTGAACCAAATTCCAGTGGGATATGAAATTTATTGCCGGAAATACCCTCTAACTGCAATCTGGTGCACTGCCCGGTGAGCTCTGCAAAAACTACACTGATACGCAACCGACACGGGCGGCGAAGACTGCGGCAAGTCTGTCCAACCCTAAGAACGCTTCTCAACACGGCTGCAAAACAATTTGCATGATATATAAAAAAAAGCTCGATAAGCTTCCAGCCCACAGGACTACTGAGATGAATGTGACTCATACCACGTGATTCTTTCTTTTTGTTACATACTGTTTCAATGTTTTCCCAGCAGAGTTTATATTTTTTCCAGGCAATCTGGTTCATTGCACAAGATGGTCAAAAATGAAACTTCTTTTTAGTTTTCAAGCTTTGAAAATTTCTGAAAATTTGAAAATAGTCTAAAAACAGGCAAAAACAGCTTTGAGATACCACATACATAACAAGTCGGTGCCTGAATACCATTCTCGCCTGATTGGTTCAACTGGTTCAAAGTTGAAGTTCCTGGTTCAGATAGCTAGAAAGCCAATGGCCCCAAGAGTTCGCGAGTACAGTTGGTGTACTTTGGTGATCTAGCAACTGTTGATCTGGTTCAACTGGGACAAGGTGAACCGGTTCACGGATGCTTCACTGAGACGGAAGTGAGACTGCATACAGGTTGTGGGCAGAGAATTCACTGGTGTCCACTTTGGTGATCTGACTGGTTCAAAGGAGATGAACCCGGTTCCTGAGTTCAAACCACTGAGGGAATGGTGGGACTTTTTTACTGCCCCAAAGCCCATTGAGCATGGGGAGTGGTGTTTTGATGATCCAGAGCCATGCCTGGCCAGATCTGGTTCAACTGGTTCAAAGTTGAACCAACACTTTGGATAGTTGGAAGGCTGAGGAATTTGCATACAAGGTATTGGGCATGATGGGAGAATTCACGTGACCAGAAAGTTGGTTCACAGTTCAAGCTACACTGGGGTAGTTGGAGGCTGTGTGGCACTGCTGATCTGACTGTGGCTATTCAACTGGTTAAAGTTGAACCAGTTCTAGTTCCAGCTTACTGTTCCAACAAGACTGAAATTTTGCATACCTTTATTGAATGAAATTTTTGGTGATTGCTAGTTATATCAATTATGGTAGCAAGGTGAGAAA
>JASAND010013534.1:0-11493 GCA_030248195.1 Trissonchulus latispiculum
TGGCCCGGCTGGGCTTTTTTTAGTGGGGGAGGTGGGGGGGGGGGGGCGCCCGCCCCCAGCTTTTGGGTCCCCCCCCCCCCCACTCGACCCCTACCCCCACCACTCGGCCCCACCCCCACTTTTTTGGGCTTCCCCCCCCCACTCACCATGAGGTGCCCAGAAAATGCCAAATTTTAAGGATTTTTGGTCAAAATTTTCAAAAATTTTCCGGCTTCGCCGGAATGTTTTCTCAAAAATCGTCTATTTTGGTACTCAAACTCGATTTTTGAGCACGTTTTAGCATAGTTGTAGCAGTATATGTAGAAAACAGTCTATTTTTACTGCATTTTTAGCGATTTTAGACCACTTTGGATTCCCCCCCTCCACTTTTGGGTTCCCCCCCCCCCCACTAGTGGGGGGGGGGGGCTCCCCTCCCACTCTTCCCACCCCCACTTTTTTTCGCCTAGAAAAAGCCCAGCCCGGTAGACACCAACGGCATCCGGGGAGGGTGCATGTTTGAGCCTTTCCGTCAGGAGGCTCTTAAATTTGGGCCAGTTGGCTTTGGCGTAGTTGAACCTCTTCCTAGTTCGATTTGTAGATGCCGGGGTGCGTCGATTGACGACAGCCAAGATGGGTAGGTGGTCAGATAGAGAGTCTTCCAATACTCTCCAGCTGCAGAGGGGATGGATAGCCGAATGGACGAGGGTCAGGTCTGGAGCAGTACCACCTTCCGCCGCGGTTACCCCCGGCCGAGTCAACGTGCCATCGTTGAGGGGTGTGAGCGATTCTTCCACCAGCCATTCGTCGACTTGGTCGCCCAGGTCGTCTCCTTGGCGGCCCGGCTCCCACGTAGGGGAGTGTGCATTTAGGTCGCCTGCAATAATCACGTTTCGGCCAGTTGGAAGGTGGCTGGGGTCGAAGTTCTGGGTTCTGGCTTCCTGGACCTGGCGTTGAATAGGTGGGACATACACATTGACCACTGTAGGGTCGCCGTCGTTTAGATGCAGCGTCACTGCAAGGGCGTCAGTGGATCTGTGGTTGGGGTGGGTCAGTGGTTCCAGGACTCTCGAATGTTTGATTCCCAGCTTAATCACCGTTAGCACGCCCCCGCCCTTGGTAGGGGCATTAGCCGTCCGTCCCTGTCTTCGGTTCAGGCACTCGACTGAATAACCGGGGATTTTGGGTGGAGCCGTAGCGTCAGTGAAATGGGTTTCCTGGATAACTGCAATGTCAACGTCCAGTTCTGATAGGGTTTTGACCACCCAGGGTAACTTTGACCTTAGGCCGCCCGAGTTCCACTGCCACAGCCGCAGGCCAGAGGGTATATGTACAGAAGGGGGGCCAGGGGGCGGAGGGAGGGGAGGGGCCGGGGTGGTGGATGCGGCAGGGGTGGATTGGGCGGGTGGGGAGGGGCGAGGCATGGGCCTGACCGGTGGAGGTGGGGTCGGGGCGCGATTTACTGGGAGGAACTGATTCGGATTTGGGGCGGGCCCACAGACTGGGCATCGCCAGGCCGAGGTATAGTCCCTGAGTTTTGATAGTCCCGAACACTTGAGGTGGGTCCAACTCCCACATAGGGAGCACCTGACACAGTTCGATTTTGCATTTTGCCCACAGACTGGGCAGGGCCATTTTGGGGCTGGCTTTGGGGGACCCGGATTGGTTTCGATATCTCCAGCCTTAAGCAGCAAGAGACTCCAGTAGGCTGGATTGCCGGAGCCTCCACTGAAAAACCCGTACACCAATACAGTCCAAATAGGGTGACCTCCGATTGAGGAGAAGGGCTCCATCCGTGGAGCCAGGGGGTGTGAGAGCCATTCGTTGCCACCAGGGAAGGATCCAGGGTGGGTTCTGCCCGGCCACCAGACTGCAAGGCGCTCTCGGGACCAGGGATTGGGTTAACATTCACATTGTCAGTGACAGTTCGTTAGATGATGCATATATCTATCTACCGTAATGTTTATTCGCGTTTTTAATTTGTCTGCCTTAATAATGGGGAGCTTTCGATATCCCCATTTATAACTTCAACTTTGTTATAATTTTTTATTTGTTTGTTTAATTTCTTGCCGTTTCTGTCTCTGTGTCTAATCTAGTGATAGTCAGTTGCCGTTTCAGACGACCAAATCCCCGCTTTTTCCTGGTGACAGTGAAATTGACCAACTGTATAAGATATTTCAAGTCCTGGGAACGCCTGATGAATCTGTGTGGCCGGGTGTGACTAGTCTTCCTGATTTCAAGCCTTGTTTTCCCACGTGGAAACCAAAAGAAATCATTGAAATTGTGCCCATGTTGAGTGAGGATGGGAAAGATCTGTTTCTGGTATGAACTATTTTTCTTTTTTAACTCTTATTTGCTGTTGTTACTTTTCTGTTCCGGTCTTGATCAACTTGAAAAAGCTACAAGAGGGCACACCGGCCTCTGCTGGTCTTGCACGTCTTACTTTGGTAGGTCCAAGCAACGAAGCATCTTGAGTGGAAAATGATGAGCGGGATTGCACCTACTGTTTGTCGCCGGCCTGGGTAGCCGTCGAAACTTTGCTTCTCGGATTTTTTAATCTAATTCTACGTGCTCTTGAGTATTGTGTTCTAAATATTAGTAGGTTATGTGTAGAAAATTGCCTACTTACATAATGTTACAGGAAAGGTTTGGACGATCTTACCACTATTGTAAATTACTATATGCACACTCGCATACAAGGTTTTGTCTTTTTTGCTTTTAGCAGGAATATAAGTGTTAGGACGTTCTTACGGTTCCCTGTAAATTTCAGTTGGTGTAGTATAGGACTTTAGTTTAGTTATTTCGGACTAAAACCTCAAATTAAAACACAATGTGCCTCAATGTTTTTTATTTTAAGCAAATGATAACTTATGATCCTGAAAGTAGAATCTCTGCCAAGTCAGCAATTTCTCATCGATTTTTTCAAGACGTCAGCATCGTCCCTATCCAAATGAAGACGCTTTAGTATCGATTAATGTGTTGTGTTTCTTTTGCTGCCGTCCGGGCACTACTATTATTTATTTGTCGAAGATTGGAATTTTTTCAGTCGTTTTTCTGTTTTACAATACTCTGCAGGATCTTGTGTTTTTTCTTTTTGGAATGTTTCTCATTGAAAAGATTTGTATATCAACTTATGGAAGATAAGATGTTATCTGGAAACTATCTGGTCTGGACTTTTATTGCATTATGACCTGATTGATATCGTATTATCAAATTATCGAAGGGTTAAAATTATCGCATTTTGTTCGGACAGTTAAGTAAATTATCAATCATCATTTGATGTGGGTTTTGTCCATAACGTACAACGAAATGTTTTCGAGGATGGTGGCAGGTCTCGAAAATTTTTGGTGGCCTGAGGTGCGAAGAAATTTGAAAGAAGAAGATGAAGCAGGAAGATCTTGGCTGTAATGTGTAATAATGTCTGCTGTTTTAATTTATTTGAATTTTAATGCATTCATTCGATTTGAGTCACTTGCACCTTATGAAGTCATAGTGCTTCTAGTGCCCAAGTAGCGAATACGAAATTCGCTACCCATAGCCATTGTGATTTTGAAATTTGATTAACTATCCATCTCTGCGATCCCTTGCGATGAATTCTAGTTTTTCTTTTTTCATGCCGTCTCTGCTCCCACAAGCACACTGGTTCCGTTCTCCGGTTTTGATTTTTCAATTTACTTGTTTTGTTTGTCATTAAACTATGCAATATAATGCGTGTATTATTGTGGACGGGCTTTTTAGTACTTAGTTTTAGTTAATCGTGATTGGTAGTGACGTACTCAACTGGTTATACTGCTGAGATTTTTAGTTCGGGTATGGGGGCTTCCGTATCCTTCCACTTCTTCCAACCTTCCTCTCGACACGTCCCTCATTCGTCCCCTCCCCACGTTTTTCGGGTCTTGTCTCGATTACCCCCACCACCACTCAAACTCCTTAAGCTTGACCAAATGAGCTAAAATTTTGTATGGGTATGTTTTCGACTATGCTGAGTTCAGATATTGTAAAATTTTTCGATTTCGCGAAATTAGATTTTTCGATTTTGCGAAATTAGATTTTTTCGATTTCTAAGGGGGGACCAAGTGAAACCGAAAAAATTTTTGTCTTCGATTTTGCTGAATAGTTGTATATAGAGGTTTTCGGGATCGTAGAACACGAATCTGAAGTCTGTTTTTCGATCCAGCTTTTCGTAAGCTCTTTATAAGCTTACATCTTAAGGTTAAATCTTTAGCTTGTACTGAGCTTACCAAATGAATCGATTCAGATTCGTGTTCTACGACCCGATAACCCCGATATACAACTTTTCAGTAAAATCGAGAACTAAAAACTTTTCGGTTTCCCTTAGCCCACCTTAAAAACAGAAAAATGTAATTTCGTTGAATCAAAAAATTTTGCGATATTTGAACTTAGCGTTGTCGAAAACATGGGCTTTTTTACTGGAGGGGGCACCCCCCCACTTTTTGGGTCCCCCCCCCTCGACCCCTTCCCTCCCGACTCGGTCCCACCTCCACTTTTTTGGGCTTCCCCCCACTCGCTATAAAGTGCTCAGAAAATGCCAAATTTTCATGATTTTTGGTAAAAATTTTCAAAAGTTTTCCGGCTTCGCCGGAATTTTTTGGTCAAAAATCGTCTATTTTGGTACTCAAACTCAATTTTTGAGCACTTTTAAGCATAATTATAGCAGTAAATATGTAGAAAACAGGCTATTTCTACTGCAGTTTTAGCGATTTTAGACCACTTTGAATTCCCTCCACTTTTGGGTCCCCCCCACTAGTGAAGGGGGCTCCCCCCACTCTCCCCACCCCCACTTTTTTCGCCTAGAAAAAGCAATACCTATACCAAGTTTTAAGGATTTTGAGTGGTGGGGGAGTAATCGATACAAGACCCTGTTTTTCCTCCTCCCAATTACCTTCAAGTGGCTGAAAAACAGCCAAGATTTTTGGTCAAATATTAAAAACTTTCCGGCTTCTCCAGAATTTTTTGGTCTAAGATCGTTTTTGGTTGTGAAATTATTATTGAACACTTTTTTGCAGTTAAAAATCGGACCAATTTTACTACATTTTGTGATGTTTTAGACCACATTAGGCCCCACTTTTTTGCTTGGAAAACGTAGTAGTGATAATTAAGCTTCTCGAATGTTGTTGTATTCTCGACGGATTACGCAAATCAGCCTTTTTTACTGCTGGGCATATATACCTTTTGCTCATTGGAGCAAAATCTGCAGTGCTGTCTATGGCCTATGAAGTCTGCTGTACTTTAATCGATCGTTGCAAAATTGGTACCTTGTCTAAATAGGGTTCGGAGGTTGCTCACTATGTTTTTACTTGTTCAAGCTAGAAAACCAGCATTTGTGTCTGACCTAATATAAAATAAGAGTTTGCACAACATCTCAGCTTCAACTCAACTGGAGCATAGTTAGTAAATTTCCTTTCTTCACCAGTTGTGTCCAACTGTTTGTGGATTGGGTTCTTTGTGGATAACAGTGTATATTGTTAGTAGTGGCATTCCCAACTGATTGTGTAGTATTGCTTGATAATACTCAATTGATCTGATTTGGGTGTTTTCAGGTAGCGATTTTTAATGAAAACTAGTGTCGCTTTAAAGGGATGTTAAATCAGACTTTAGTGTAAATAATATTCGACGAAGCTTGGAATTAATAGAAAAAATAGCACCCCTTTCAGCCAAACATGTTCTGTTCCCGGATGGGATAGCCTAAAGTCCCTTTCGGGAACTTTTTGTAGAGGGAAGGGGTGGATACGTGGTTACGGATGGCGAGACTTTTCTTTAATGTCGATGGTTGTACTGATTAATTGTTTGGTTAATTTGATGTTTGTACACTAAATAAATACATGCAAATGTAAATACTATGTTACACGCCTTTAGTAAAGTTCTTTCTGAGGTAGCAGTTGTCATTGTTATAAATTTTCTGAATACGTATGTAGTTGCATTTTAATCTAACGAATATTTGTCGACGGTATCAAATAGCACACATGGTCAGCGATTCCAGAGAATCTTCCAGTTGTGTTTGGGGAGCATAGTATGCAATTTGGAAGTAGGGTTGCTTTCTCGTCTGTTCATTCTTATCGTGGCTGAAGGTGTGGAAGTAGGAAAATGTGATTGAGAGCCGCTGATAGGTCTCCGCCTAGTCTACGGCCGAATAGACCGATGTTTGGGACAACGAACAGTATGTGTTTTTAGCATTTAATCTTGTGCGTATGAAACGAATGCTCCTACATTGTTGTCTAGTTGAAATCGAAGTTGGAAGTGGTTCGTGGCACCCGCTGGCCATTGAATCGGGTCAGGTAGGTAGGTCAGTTAGTCAGGTCAGTAGGTAAGGGGGGTTCAAGGGGTCTAGACCCCCCTTTTGGGGTCGCAACAGGAAAATTGTTTTGCTATTTTTAAAAAATTTTCGACATCCAATACACCGTTTTTCGGTAAAAATGCAAAAATTCTTCAACTTCTGGGGGGCCCCGCCCCAGACCCCCTTTGGATTTGACCTTGGACCCCCCCTTTTCAAAATCCTGGATGCTGGCCTGTCAGTAGGTACTCGCGAGTCAACAGCGGGCCAGCAGTCTCTTGTTTACACAAATTCTACGCTAGATTTGAAATGAGGAAGTAGAAAAGTTTGAATTTGGAAAGTAGTGCGCAAGTTGGCTCCTAAAAGGATAATTATCTCAAAAATTTTAAGCCCGATAGTTGGATTTTTCTAGTCCTAGTCGTTTGATCCACAAAAGCAGCAAAACTTAAACATTCAATACAAAACTTTGTAAGAGGATTCATGCTTCTGATTTTCTCATTTTTAAAATTTAAACCTTTATTTTTTGAGCTAATCGAATATTCATAGCGAGTATTCATATTCATACAAAAGAGCACTGTATCCTTGAACGGTCGTGCAGTTCTGTTACTTCAGTCGACAATTTTGTTGATGCACTGTTATATCGCAAATCACAAATTTTAAGTTGACACTGTTGAATTGTGTCTTCATTCAAATTTTTCGGAAGTTAGATAAGTCGCCTGCTTCTTTGTCAACAAATTTGCGCATTTGAATTGTAAATTATTTCTCAAGCAATTTGTTATAACTGCGGTGGTATTTTGGCACTTCGCTACAAAGTGTCCTCATCGTGAACCTAGTTCTTTTCCACGCGGTGGGAAATCCAGCACTGGTGGGGGCTTCCCCAATGCTTTGAGTGGCGCTCGAGGCTACGCACGTGGCCGACGGGGAAACTAGCTGGCCCTGCTCCTACCCGGGATGAAGCAAGGGTTAGTACTTACGATTTGCCTGTGCAGAATCATAGTTTTGTTTCTTTTTCAGTGCCTAATTGTCACCATGTAAATAGTTCTCGTGTTACAGTAGATCCATTATTTGAAGTAGACGCTGTTCATAATTTACTCCTGATTCTATGCCTTGCAGGTCAAGTAGTTCATCCTTGACGTCGTCATCTGTTGTTGTAGATATTTATGTTAATGGGGTTTTTGCAAATGCTTTGATTGATACCGGCTCAGGTTCTTGCATAATTCATAAAACTTTTTGGAGCAAATTTGTTGCTCGGCCCATCATACCAGTGTTCGCCAACTACTGTCACAGGGGAGCAGCTAAACGTCTTAGGTCATTGTAAATCCCGCGTGGTATTTCCTGGCGAGGCCTTTGACGTCTCTTTTCTGGTTGACGATAATTCCACCAACGATTGTATTCTTGGCGCATCTTTTTCTGCAAGACAAGGTTATCATTGACTGACGAAGGTGTTCTTCGGAAAAGCTCTAAGCTCCTTCGGATTTATTTGAAGAAACAGTTTCAAATTGCCGTCAGTTCGTCTTTGGTTTTACCCAAACCTAGCGATGCAAGTTTATTGAAACTGATGGACAACAGCCTTGAAACCATAGTGGCTGGAGTTATTAGTCAACGTACTTATATATATAGCTTGTAGTTCCGATCAGGCGCGTAGCCAGGGGGGTGGGATGGGGCGTGCCCTCCCCCGAAATTAGAGGTCAAAGACAAATTTCAATGAAAAGTAGGAATGCGTGTAAATATTTCACAAAAAAATTTTGTGCCTGCGGGCTAATTTTACACGAAAATTCCTTACAAAAATACCATGTCTCACTTGAAATGGGCCTCCACAGAGTTCAGTTTCAGCTCAAATTTAAAAAAATTTTGGATTGCCCCCTCCGAAATATTTTTCTGGCTACGCTAGTGGTTCCGATAGTCTGTTAATTGAGCCCAACTGTTGGCAACATCCCCAATTTTAGCAGTAGTGAACGGCCATTTTTGGTCGGCTGGTCGGTAGTCCCCCTAAAAAACCAGATTCCACTTTGTTTAGCTAATCCAACCAACAACAAGATATTCTTGCGCCGCAATACTCCAGTGGCAACAGCTTCTGCGCACCTTGGGATTCTTGATGTCCCACCGTTTGACGGTTTGGTTGCTGCAGTAAATTCCGATTCAGAGTTGATGCACTCTGAGGAATTTCCACCGGGAGTCACTGGGTTTACTTTCGGCAAAAATAAGTGGAGGGGGGAGGTCGAAAAGTGGGGGGACTAAAATGGGCCAAAACTGCTAAATATGCAGTATAAATAGCCTGTTTTTCACATATACTGCTATAACTAAGCTTAAAAGTGCTCAAAAATTACGTTTTAGTACCAAAATTGCCAATTTTTGACAATTTTGACCAAAAATCCTAAATGGCGTTTTCAGGGCACCTTAACGTGAGTGGGGAAAGCCCAAAAAAAGTGGGGGTGGGGCCGATTGGGGGAGGTGCTCAAGTGGGAGGGCGAACCCAAAAAGTGGGGGGGAGCGCCCCCCCCCGCGCTCGCCCAGTAAAGTAAACCCAGAGTCAAACTGGAGAAAGCCAAGGCGCACTGCTCTCCCCGTTGGACTGTGACAGGTTGACCAAAGTTCTTTTCTACTGGTGATCATGATACGGGGCTTACAAGTGTGATTGAGCACCGCATACAAACTACCGCTTCGCAGTTTGTACTACTACTAACTACAATTACAAACTACTACTACGCATTGTTTGGTCAAATATCGTCTATTTTGGTACTCAAACTAAAACCCCTGGCCAGACTCAGTGAGAAATGACTGTTCATGTTACGTATATCATGTCCTTATTGTTGCAGGTTCTTTATCCTTGTGCCTTTGCCATGTCCGAGGAAGCAAGTCCTTTCGACTCTTTGCCAGAACATATCTTGGTTGATGTTTTTCGTCACCTTCCTTGGCGTCGGAGGGTTCCCTTGGAAAGAGTTTCACAGCAGTTTCGACGTCTTGTCCTTGATTCCTATTCTGATGTTAAGTTGCTGGGATTTGATGCGGCCGAAATAGATGTCGATGAAAAAGAGATTCGGCATCCGGAAAGGAAAAATGAAATTATGAATTGTAAAATTGGTTGGGCAATGAAACGCTTTCTCGGACTAAAAAAACTCTATTTACTGAGTCCGGTCGACGAGTTGTGTCTGGCTCGGGCTTTGGTTAGCTTTCCTAGTCTGCTTACCTTGAGGACCCATTTGCCTGGTGTTGTCGGTTCCTTCCATGTAACGAATCTGCCTTCCAACCTTTCCCATGATGTTATTGATACATTATGTACCTTCCATCGGACCGAATTTGGCAAGATTGCCGACTTGTTTTCTGTTCGTCGGGACTTCGAGATGTTCTGTGTTTTGGGGAAAAACTTTCCTGACGTTTGTGAAGACTATGAACTGTCGCACGCTATTCCAACTTATTTGATAAAACTTTCTGTCAGGGCTCTGTTTGAGGATTGTTGCCTTGAATTTATTCCCCAATTGATGGGTGAGAATTGTCAGTTGCGGTCGTTGGTGGTTAAAGAGTGCTCTTTGTCTTATGAGTCGCTGGAGGAACTTAGTCAGTGCTGTCCCTTGTTGGAAGAATTATGTTTTGGTGGCTTTCCGGAGGACGAGGACCATGACGATGATGTTCCTTTTCCCAACGTTAGCTTTCCCAAGCTTAAATGTTTGTACATTCTCAATCTTAGTTATATCATTAACGATGACTGTGTTTCTGAGCTGACGAAATACGGACTACTTCAACAAGTTACGATAAGGCCTCTGACCTTTGCACCTTTATTGGATTTCTTGATTCGCAATCCCGATTTGACCCATCTGAATTTTATGTGCATTTTGGATATGGATTCGCTGAAGAAGTTGACCGAAGATGGCCTCCCGCCACTGCCCCATCTTGAAACTGCAGTTATTACATTGAATTTTAATGGAGACGCTGAGTGGGAGACTGGAAGCTACGATATGCTGAAAAAGTTTGTATGGCCTAATTTGAAGTCACTGACCTTTGGCTACTATTCGGGAGGCTCAACGTTTGTCGTAATATCGGATTTTGGTTTATCCTGCTCAGGACTGTTAAACAGTATCACCTACCTGTCTTTGCATCAGCTGCAGCTTTATGATGAGATTTTCTGTCCGCAGTTGGAAGAGCTTGTCCTTAATGATATTTCGTTTGTCAACGAGCAAGCCAAGTTTCGAGTGGGTTCCTCTTTCAAGTCACTCACGATAAAAGATGCGAAGACAGATCCAGGAAAAGTTGTTTCCAGCAGTAGTTGCCCTGGTCCAAATCGTTTGAGTTTGAAAATTGGAGAAATGTTTTCACGAGAAACCACGCTACCTTTGGAAACTTATATGAACTATATTAAAACACTGTTAAGTATTCTTAATAGTGTCTACATTAATGTTTATTTTTCCAGTAAAGATGATTCGTCCACTGTAGCATCTTCGTTGGGTAAGACTTTGGGACTTCTACCTAATCTGGAATTTGTCACCGTCGAAGCTGACACTGACTTGCTCAAGGATGTTTTAAAAGCCGTGGTTCAGGAACGCCAAAGTTTAATTGAAGCTGGAACGTCATTGAAATTGCTTGTCTATAGCTTCATGGATGGTCTTACTCAAGTGAGATTGGAATCGGATAGAGCCCGAATGAGACCCAAGCGGGATGTCAAGGATCTGGCTGAACGTTATACCCTTTTGTTGGATAACCCCTTTGTTACCACAGGTGCTAAACCAGACCTCGATAATTTTATATTTTGTTTGACTGAAAATGGTTGCTTTGAAACTGTGTAATTTAATTTGGTTCGTTGCACTGTATATATCTCTCGTAAAGACTGTCAAGACATTATTTGTTCTGAATTAGCTTTCTTGTTCTTTGTTCCAGCCAATCAGCGAAGATATTGGCTTAATTTGATTGGAGTGCACAAAAGCACGAAGTAAAAATCTTCAACATTGTTGAAGATTCTCAAAGCAAACCAAAAGCAAAAGCACAATCATCATCGTGGACCGAGAAAACACAAGGCACTGTGCTTTCTCTCCATCGTGAACTATCAAAGCACAAAGCACTCCATCGTGAACCGGGCTTAAACATAAATAAGCAAGATAAACGTACAAGCATTTTTGTGGAAAAGTATCAGTTCTCTTGTCGTGTGTATTGTCTCTGATTGTTAACAAATATCTGCGGACTTTTATATCTTACTTCTTGTTCGAATATATCGGATTTGTTATTGTAATCTTCGG
>JASAND010013536.1:0-13477 GCA_030248195.1 Trissonchulus latispiculum
TGACATTACCAAAATCAAAAATATGCTATGATTGTTTTTTAAAATTGTAATATAAAGCCAAAGTCTAATCTAACCACATTCTTTCCTCATCACAGCAGTATCTACATTTATCACTCATTAACTGATGTAAAATTCTTTCGCATTTGAAATAGATTGCCGTCAAAACACTTATCATCTCATAATTTTTAGTGGTGTCAGATTTTACACAAAAACACTTACAATGAATAAATCCCCTTGTTGAACCAGAGTGCGTAGTGGAACTGGGCTTTGTTGCACCTGAAAGCAATTGCTGTTTAAATGAAAGGAATTGTTTTGCAGCTGGGCCTATTCTCAGATTGGCATAACCATAAATGGTAATAAAAATTGTGCAATCTGTGAAATAAAATTCACTCTTCACTTTCTGATTAGCCGCCATGAAAACTAGTCGGGTTTACTAGCGCTGTGACTTCTGTAATGCTTTCGTGTATGTTACTTTTCACTGTTATTACCTCTATTGAAGCCCGCATCCCGGAAAATTGTGATGGGCAGAATGCTATGCTATCTTTAGTCTCTTTGTTGCTAGCATTCCTGCAGGAACAGAACAGCATTTGGCAGCTCTATCATCCTGAGCCGGAGCTGATTGACCTTGTGACCCCTCCCCCGTCACTAGAGCCTCCTGCAGCCGCTGTGCATCCGGAACCTCCCGCCTGTGTGGTTTGCTCAGGGGAGGCTGACTGCCTCAGCGGTTGCACACCTCAGTGCCAATCCACTCAGCGCCGTTGCCAGGACTGCGTGGATAACATGCTACTAGTTGGGGATAATAGATGCGCATGGTGCAGAGGTTATTTCTACCGCTACATCTGTCGTGGAAATGAATACGCTGTAAGCTATCATATACAGAACTATATACTGTTATTAGTGTTAAAAATGACATTTGGCGACATGGGCATGTGTTAGAAGAAGTCGTCGCTTAAATGTGCATTCACTTTTTAATATTTAATGTTAAACATTGTGCAAATGCTTAACCAGATAAAAGAAGCAGCTAACGTAATTCTACTGCTGGTTCAAATCCAAAGTAGAATCTGGAATTTAATAGCTGCAAATGCAAGCAACATTTGCAATGGTTTAATCATAAAGAGTCATTGTAGTTTTCTTTTTTGAACAGAGCATAATATGCAACAAGCAATATTTTGTGCAAAAGATTTAAGTGTCAGCTGGAGGAACACTTTTACTAAATGTAAACCTGCTGCCCAGCCAATTATTTTACAATGGAGCCATTACTTGCTTACTACAAAAACATACGTGCAAAACATCGTCCGAATAGTTTTAATGTAATGTTCGACAGACTTACTTTTACACTTCAAGTATACATAATTTCAAATAAAAATAAATAAAGATACATATATACTGGACATTCGCTTCTGCATTTTCCATGCATTTAAAATTCTTTGCTAAGTTGTTAACGATTAAAGTTTACGATGAGTCATCAGTCAGAATATTCGACTAAAGAATCGGCATGAAGATTCTGGTTTAGGAATTTCCGTTATTACTTGAACATATATGCGTAATGATTACAGGAATTCTATAGAAAAGGTCTTCGGAAGAAAAGAAAAGATTTACACACAAATCATGCTGGCCCTATCTTTAACCACTGCTTATACGTAGTTATGGAGAATTGCATGTTTACCGAGTAAACAGCGTCTGAGGGCCCGGATCGAGCAAACATAAGAGACCTGCTGCGCTGGGGCGCAGCAGGAAAAAGGTAGCTGCTTAAATCTGCACATGCATGAAGTTTTTAGATTACTACTGGTGATTATTGTACAGCTGTATGCACATGAAGCAGCTGCAGCGTTGAAATCTGCTACTGGTTCAAATCCAAAGTAGATTCAGTAATTGCAAAAAAATCTTGGAGGAGACAATTAACTTCACAGAAAGAATCATTGTATAAGCCCAGAACAGAATTGCTGCAATTCCGCACTTGTATTAACTTTGGAGACTATTGCCGCTGGCTAGTAAGAACTAGTAAGTAAGAAGTAAGTAAGAACCGGTAAGAACTAAAAATTCGCTAGGGATATGTAGAAATTTTGTTGCTGGCTCAAATCCAAAGTAGGCTCAGAAAAGAGTTGCTGCAGGAATTTATTTGTATTTTAATTCTTGGAAATTTAAACATTGTCATAATTAAGATTATATATTCGAAAAGATACTGATCTTGATTACTTTTAAGGTACATGCCATTGTCAGTGCGAATGTTGTGCCCTTGGAAGACTCTGAATCGGAAGATGAGCTTTGGCAGAATGCTGATCCTAATCTTCCCACAGAGCTGGAGCTACATTAGGATGAAAGGACGCCATATGCCAACATGGCAAGTATCCGGGACAGTCGAACTGGTTTTTTTACAGTTAATTTCTGTTATTAATGATGTAATTTGTTTTTTGAACTATAAGTTCGTTTTGTTGTTTTTCTACATTTGTATTTGCATGGGGGGAGGGGGTGTATGCAAAACAATGAATCTGAAATATTTGTCAGTCTTTTTGTAATTGCGAAAACATTTTTCTCGTAAAGCTGATGTTAACTATAGTGTTGCCGTTTACTTGATTTGATTCATTAAAACCTACATTTAGACAGCAGATTTAATCTAGAGTTTCAAGAACAATTAATGGATCACTAACAGAATAGAGTATGTAGGCTTACTGCGGCTAAAATTAGCTATGCGGATCGAGTGGTTCTAGCAAATGCCAGTGGATTACAGGAAGCGGTGCAAAGATGTACATGTCTCCGATAACTGATAACTCTGATAAAATTGTTTGGCGGCACAGAAGAGAACCGCAAGATAAGCTCAAATACTTCCTTACTTACTAGAGGCACATATGCACGTGAAGCATTGGAAAATAGTAGAGTGTTAAATGAGAAAAGTAGGCTTGGGTTGGAGCAATGGAAGTAGTCGTGGGAAGCGCCGTCTTTATCTTGTGCAAACAGCAATTTAGATTACATCTCCTCATTGACTGTTGAATGAGGGAGCTACTTATTTAAACTTGAAAAATTTCGTGAAAATACTATTTTGATTAAAGCTGGAATGACAAAAGAATTTAGCAAAATTTGTTATTACGAAATTCTTGAAACACGTGAGACCATGAGTCAGAACAAGTTTGTTTTAACCGTCAGTCTAATAATGACTAAGCATTTACAAAAAATAGGAAAATTGCGGAAAACTTTGAATATTTTTGGCACCACTGAGACAGGATTTTTGTGTATGGATGGCTGCAGGAATTCGAATATCTATAAAATGTTTTTATGAATAGAGTGCAACTAATAGTCAGTTTTAAGCATGTTTTAAGAAATTCAGAAGAAACCAAACCTGAAACAAACCAAAGCCTTTTCAATGGTTTTTGAAATCGTTGATTTTCCCAAAAACTAATTTTAAAAGTCTAGCAAAAATTAAATTCCCAATAAACTACTTTGCACATATCCTTAGCATATGTACAAGAGGGACAAAAGATGAAAAGGTGTGCATTGTCCTGTTTCACACGCCGACTACAGAATATGTGAAAACAACAACATCGGAGATTGCAGAAATATTGCTCAGAAGCAATTACTCTGCTTAAGGGAGGGTCGCTTTGGTCCAAGAATAATAGTCATGGATTTTGCTCATTTACAAAATTTCTGTAAATTTTTTGAGCTCGTTACAGATGAAAGAAAATTGCGACTACGTTCAAAAGAATACATATAGGTGCAGAGGGCAACTATTTCTAAGTTGTTTCTGTAGCTTTTGCCATGTAGGAGAGAGCAAACAGTTTCGCGAGTCCTGTTTTTCACGGTTCAAAAAACGTCGATTTTTCCGATTTTGAAAATTAGTCAAAAATCCAGCACTCAACAGAATTTTACTGGAAGGTTGTTTGCACTCTGTAGTATGTCCTATACAAGTGCAAAATTGCTGTAAGTAAAAGCGCTGTATTCTCTTTTACAGTAAAAAATTCTGGCACAAACTTTTAAACTACTTAACTGTCATTTTTCCTGTTTATGTTAAGGTTACATTTAAAGGGCTCTAAAAACGGTGAACGGAATGCACACAAGTTCTATTGTCTTATTTTGAGGACTCAATGGAGTACAAAATATGTGAAAATGAGCAAAACCATAAACGGTTGAAAAGTCGACCAAAAAGCTACCTTCCCTTCTCCTTAATGAAATTTGTGGCGTCTGGTAGGAAAGCGCCATCTGGTCATAGGCGGAAAGCGGAAAGCGCCACCTGTTGCGACCCTAGGTTAACAAGGGGGTATGGTGGTCCAAGGTTTTCGTACAGAATTAAGTTTTCCAAAAAATAGAACAAACGTTTGAAGCTCTTTCTAGAAATTGATAACTTTCTTCAAATTCTACAAAAATTGTGAATTAATATTACTATTAGCGTTAATTTAGGCTTTCGGTACAAAGTCCTTTCAAAAATTTTAGTTCAACGTACAAGCCCCCTCGGAATTTTCCTGGGACAAGCTGCCCAGGATCCGACCTGATGCTAGTGTATGGTTGCGGCGGCTTATTCCACTAGCGGGTCGGGCTGTCCGGGTCTGTATTCACTCCTGCTTACTGGAGGAGCTCGCTTTTCGCTCTGTTCTGATTTCGCTTACATTCTCCTTAGCATTGAGCCGTCTGTTCCTCATGGGTTCGTGTTGACCCACCTGGTCTTTAAGCTAAGCTGGAGCGAGCGAAAGCATCACGATTCCCCGACAATTCAACCATTCGGAGCATAGAAGTTGTATTGTTTTTGTTTTGAGGATTTTTAGTTGTTTAGTTCCTTTGTAGTTGCCGTCCTTGCCATATATTATCCGAGTTTTGATTTATTTCCTCAATTTTACTTCAGCTGTGATTACTTGTTTCATGTAATGTCCTCCTGATTTCTGAGCCAGGTGTGAAGTGTCTTATGTTTGGTCCCCTGCTCTAGTGTCGGTTAACTGGTGGCAAGCAGGCGGATTCCGGATTCGGTGCTAAAATAGATTCCCTGTTTGCCATCTATGTCTAAGCCTAAGCCATTTCTTAGTCAGAAACCGATATCTAGATACTTAGCTAATATTGATCGCCAAAGTTTGCTCATCAAGATCACGTTCACATATCGCCCGAATTTTACAAAAGTCCACATACGGACCGAAAAGTCCACACAAACCTATGTGGATGCCACATGATTCTGGAATAAACGCAGCGGCGCACCAGAATTCTGTTAAATTATTTGCAACAATTGGCTGTTTTCTAGGTTCTGTCAAAACTGTCTGTCTTTCGAGTTTAGCTATGTTTCATCTGAATAGAATCCTTGGCTTCCAATATTAGCTATCCAAAAAGCAATAATTCATACAATATGCAAATTAGATTTGCATTACAAAAACAAGAGATGGAGTTTTCTGAAAAGTCGGTCTCA
Source organism: Trissonchulus latispiculum (assembly GCA_030248195.1). NCBI lineage: Eukaryota > Metazoa > Nematoda > Enoplea > Enoplida > Ironidae > Trissonchulus > Trissonchulus latispiculum. The sequence goes on from JASAND010013536.1 coordinate 5,378, forward strand.
TTTTCAGTTCATCCGCAATCAGCTCTATCGCAAAGGTTCAGTGGAAACCGAAGGTAGGTTCGGGAGGTTTGGGAGGTGGGTGAATTTGTTTATATGGTCAGTTTTTGTTTTTTTATGGTTAGTTATAGTATTTTAAAATTGACTGAAACAAATTTGCTTAAATAAATACTATTTGGTTTAAATTCTCTCAGAATTCCCAAATTCACACACTCATGACGAAACCTGAAATGTTTTCTTCGTCAGTTTCTTGTAGTTTCCGAATTAACTTCACACTGTCAACGTATTATTATATAGAAACAGTCAAAAATACACAGCTTGCAACGGTTTGTTTTTAAATCACCGTGAAAATAGGGTTTCGTTCAGCCGTTTGTTCCACAGTGTTATCTACCGCTGTTTTCTCCAACGCCAATAGAGAATTTAAACTGTTGTGATGCATGTCGTACGCTACCGTTCTCGCAGTTTCCATCGTTTTCTGTTTGGCTTAGGAATTTTATCCGAAAACTAAAACACACGATGCGAAGTAAAGATAGAACCGAGAACCCGGTGAAAAGAGACATTGCGCCACCAATATTGCTGATTAGAGTTGTAGAAGTGTACGTGAAGTATTCTTCAGTTTCTGTCATTATTCCGTTAACGTTATCCATGACAATGTTTATGCTGCACTTTTCGCTGGGATCCACAACAGCATTTATCTCGTACTGCCATGAATCGCAAGGAAAGAAAACTTGTATGAATTAGGCAGTCAACAAGTCCCGAATTGTCATCAGTTTTCGAGCTGTTGCTGTCGCTGATATTTCTCACCTGTTGCTCATGCACTATTCCTTGGAATGTGTAATGTCGCATAGATCCTGCAGTTTAATGTTGGCATCTTCTGGTTTCATTCCATCGTAAAAAATGCAGTTTTTGATGGCCCAGGCATGTTCGTTTAAACAGTCTTGTTTAGGGTCACATAGATAGTTGTGTGTAGAAAGGCAGTGTCTACTTGGGGTGTCCACAATTATGTTATGCTGAACGCTGAGGCTGATAAGGTACAATTGTCTTAGGTCGACCCAGAAAGGTTTCAACGTGTTTGTTTGGCCTATCTTAAGATAGGCCAATGTGACGTCATCTTCACTCCAAAGACTAAACTTTTGTGAAGCTTCTACAAATTGATCTGTAAACAACCATTGCAATGTTGGTGTTACAGAACCAATCACTTTTTCGAGTGCCGATCTGTCTGTTTGGTTAACAAAAAAGCATGGCCTCAAGCAGTTGAAGCATGGAATAATTTTCACTCTAATTGAGTCTAACAGATCCGCTGTATATGCCAAAGTTTCCGTTAAGCCCCCAATGGTTGCGATTTCAAGTCCCTTCGTTACACTTTGTAAATGTAATTTTCCTTGCAAAACATCTTCAAAACGTTTCTCTTGGAACTTAGAATATATGAACAGCGAATTCAAGTAATTTAATGCAGATTTGTTTAGACCGATTTCTAAGGCCTTTGTTTTGTTTGCCCAGCTTTTAGGATAAAAGTACACTGCCGGAATGTGGGGTATTGGCCGTCTTATTATCTTAAACGAACTTGGTGCCGACTGATACTCTGAGATGGCATTATGAAGCTGGTAAGCAAGTCCACACAGAGAAGCTATTAAAATCACAACCCATAAAACGCTCGATCTTACAGATTTGGCAACCACCAGGCTGGTCTTGTCAAGCAAAAACCTGGATTGAATGCGTAAGCCTTTTAGTTTTCCTAATGCTGGGGATTGCATTTTTTCCATCTCTGAAAATCAAATTGAACTTTCCAGAATGCTGGTCGTAATGTAAAATTATTCATGTTCGGCACAGTTCTGCAAGAGGATATGATCTTTCGGGGAGGGGGAAGCTAAGAGAAGAAGGATAAAAATTAGTATCGATATAATCAAGCAAACAGATCCTACAAAAAACCATAGCTAGTAGCTACCATTTTACTATTTTATAAGGGTTTCAAAATGTATTCTTCCTTTGTACAAAACAAACAAACAATACAAACATACATACATACATGCACATATATATATACACACACATATATATATATTTGTATATATAGCTATGTAAACGTAAAATGAGAAACAAAGAACATAAAACAAAGCTAGAGACGTTAGAAACTTGGCCTTTATTTGAGTTGCGTAAATTGATCAGTTATGATGAGCAAACCAGCTAGTTCTGAACAGATCTGTGCGATGCAATAACAATAGAACCGATGCGAATAAAGAATATACTGCTGGAGACCAAGGAAAGGACCTCAACCTCCAGCTTCTTAAAGAAACCTCAGGCTGCGAAAATTTTTATAACTCAAGTTAGATGTTAAGAAAAATGCAAATTATGCTTCAGCATCATGTAGAAATAAGGCCTAAAGTTTCAACTTTAAGCCAAAGATTTTTAAATTTGTGGAAAATTAAGAATACCGGGTCGACACCGGGTCGAAGCTCTTGACCCGGTGACCCGGTCCGAAATGTAGTCCGAACTAACCCGGTCACCCGGTTCCGTCGACGGAATGTACCTGTTATTGATGGAATGGGGAATGAGCATACTTGAACGACATTGAACGATATGATAGTCAAAGGGTTTTGTTCCGTTTGCAAATGAGGCTACATATTTTTTATACATTTTTTAACATACCTTTTAACACACTTGATCTAGTCTTTGGGTGCAACATTTTTAGTGTAAAGCAAGTGGGGGCATTAGAGTCGCTGGGTATGCGTAAGCATGGTGTTTTTGAATTTATTGTCCCATATAATGCTGGGAATATTAGAACAAATTTTTTACAGAAGGATTTCACCCGAGCCGACTATGAAAGTATTAAGGTGTTTTAAATAACATTACATTGGACTCTGTATTTGAATCTTGTGTCAATGTAGATGACTATTGGACGGTATTTGATAATGCCCAACGTTTAATAAAGATGTATTGATGTTTGCAGCGGAAAATTATGTCCCTTTGAAACGGGCAATATCGTATAGCAGACCTTTACCTGCCAATGTCAAGTTACAGCTAAGCAGAAAATGGCGTGTTTGGACAAAATGTAAGCGCACCAGATCTCAAAATGACAAAAATCTTCACCATTAATGCTGTGTTCAAATTTACAAAGGGCTTATGTCGATCTGAGTAGGGGCAAACGTTTTCTTCTGTTTAAAGGATTAACTTAATGACTCTGTCCACTTGAAATCAGCAGGGGTCACTTTCTTTCCAGTTCTACCAATACTACAGTTCAACTCTGATGCACTGGACAGAAATGAAGAGGGGTGAATGTTAAAAACGAGTTTTTGTATAAAGAGTTAAAATTATTAAGAATGAAATTAATTGCCAAAAACTGCTGGTGCAATAACTTCCTGAAGAGTTACATTTTTGCTTTCTAGTTTATTAAAAATATAATTTTACATTAATGTTACTATTAGTGTTTCTAATAATGTTACCATAAAACATTAAAGTTGTAAGTCGTAAAATTCGACAGTTATTTGAATTTAAATTAGTTCCCTTAAAAACGGATGAATAATTATTCATATTTTTGCAATCTAAATAACTGTTCACTCAATCGATTGATATATAATTAGATTCCTAATAATTTCAAGAAATTTCAAACTGATAAGTGAAATCTATTTACTAATACATAAAATACATAAATACAAATATATAAATAAAATTTCATTGAACTAACACTCACCCCTCTTTATTTCTGTCCAGTGCATCAGAGTAAAACTGTACTATTGGTAGAACTGGAAAGAAATTGACCCCTGCTGATTTCAAGTGGACAGAGTCATTAAGTTAATCCTTTAAATAGAAGAAAACGTTTGCCCCTACTCAGATCGACATAAGCCTTACAAAGAAATTCGTTCGTTTAAAGTAGATGTGAAAAATTGGTAACTCCATTTGTTCAAAAATTTCACTCTTATGCTAAGACTAGTTTATTGAACAATGATAACAATTTGGTTACCGAAACGCTGGAGAAATGTAATTTGTCGAACGAAACGTTTGCATGTGAATTCGTGGATAATAATAAGAATTTACCAGATTTGGAGGATAGATTGCTCTTGAACCATCTGTGCATTTCTGATTATGTTTTTGATGAGTTTGAAGTGAATCATGATTCTTGGCCTAAAATTGTTGCCAGCTAAATTTTTTGGCAGACCAGATCGATTCCCCATTCCCCGATTAAAAAGCTAGCCTTGGAGTAGCATATCCTTTGAAAGTTACATAGAAAATACATCTAAACAATATTTATTTGATGTCTAGTTTTATGCTAACCAGATTGAAACTAGAGATAACATATTACACGCTCTAAGGAAATTTCTGCATAAATTAGTTAGAAGGTTTTTGTTTTTTGTTAGCTAAATTTAGAATGAAACAATAGCCGAAGTTTAGGGATGATTTTATAATTTTGTTCACGGTTCTTGCAATTAAATTTTGAAGATAATAACAATAGTGTATTGCCAATTATCGATGAAATTTTCATTTCGACTCCTTCACAAAAATTCCTTAAATCTTAGTGATTGAACCAGACCTTTTAAAGGTATCGTACACTACTAATATAAATGGAAAGATCATAGATTTTACACGAGAGTGTATTTTATTTATTTCTTTAATTCTGGTAGGATTAATTAACGATTTTTTGTAACTTGATCCAGAAAGATATCCCGGAAAGGAAAAATATAAAAAGGTACGTAACCTAACTTGTTCCTGTAATCATGAATCCGGAGCCGGAATACTGATTCTAATTGATAGTTCACACCTCCTGAGGCCGCCGCCCGCCTCGGTGCGGTGTGTAAGCATGTTAGTAACAACATTGTTAATAAGACAGACACGATCACTCTGAAACGGATTTAGTACTTAGAGGTCAAACGTGCTGTTTAAAAATATTTAAAAACGTCTGAACACCACCGCGTGTCTGGTATAGTAGTTTGGCACTTCCGCTGTACCATGACAGAGACGAGTAACTGAATGTGATTTACTAGAAAGGATATAAAGTACAAAATATCAGGCAAAGATAAATACAGCAAATAAATAGGTAAGGTAAAAGTAAAGGTAACCACTGGAGTATTCTCCTACCCTTGTCAGGGTCTAGGGTGCCGCCGCTTCTCCCTGGATACACAGCCCTTGAGCCAGGAGTGCCACCTCAAATGATGACTACAGCCGTGGAGGAGGGGCCAGCTCCTCACGACAGATGCCCTACACGGTCTCCTGTTACCTTCCCATAGCAAACAAATACAGGGGCAAATCAGTGTTTGTTGCCAATGAGGGAATAGGACAAGCAGTATAACGGTATAGTATCGTGGGCAGCACCGACACATGGCCTGATTATACGTTCCGGAATTTCGGAGCCAACACAAATATACTTCAGATCCAAACAAGTTGACAAACCACAAGATTCATCCTACCAACAAAGCCAAAGCCCATGAACAGACACAATGCAGCGTCCAAAAACAGATGAAAGCACCCAATTGCCAAACAGAAGCAGAACAGAAAAAGCAAATAGAACGGGAGGTCCACATTCACAAAGACCAGTACGTTCCAGCCGACCAAGTCCAGGCACGTCGGCTCCAGCTGATCAGCCACACCGGAGCCCAAGCAGAGCCAGATGCCTTCGCGCCAATCCGTGCAAACATGAGCTGGTGCAAATGTCCAAACGTTCAAATGTGCAAATTAACACTAATTATTATTAATATACCACGACAGAAAGTAACTAGTGATACATCATGTGACCGTGAAGATTAGACGCACACTAAGCACACTAACACAAACACATTAGAGAATACTCATAACCAAACATAAATATTAACAGCCGCCGTTGAGTTCAACAAGAAAGCTCTTCTGAAGTCAGGCAGAAAGCAAATATAAACAAGAAGTCTTACAGCCGAATCACCACATAATAGACTATTACAAAGTGTGATATCAATGCGCAAGTCAATGTAGCGAACTAATGCTAACAAACAGTTAAGAATTGTAACAAATGAAAAGTGCAGAATTACGACACAGGCAACAGAGACAATTAAGGATTGCTCCAGCGAACTGAATTCAATTTTCCTGTTTTGTGTTAGTTTACTTAGCACAAACATAACAGACCCAGTAACAGTTAGAACAGCATAACCAATATCGCCTACAATACATACCAGTCGATTATAATCAGTGTACCAACTAACCCAAGCAAGGTTATCATAGCAGAGAGGTAAACTGACCAAAACCCGCCCACCGAAAACCATTTCACAACTACAATTATTAAATTTATTGCCACAATAACGAATGGAGCACGCATACAGAAAAGGGTGTAGGTAGAAATCCAGTGATTATAGAGCCGTAAGGCCTTACCTACGGCTAAAAATCGTTGCAGTGCAATGCATGCATTTAGTGCTGTGATCAGCTGACCATTTATAGCAAATAAAACCGGATAAATTTGAAGTATGCAAGATCTGACTGGTCGATTGAAAAAACCAAATCGAGCCTGATTAGTTCTAACAAGTTCCAGTAGTTCCCTTTTTGAATTTGACCACCAATCGCCTAGGCGAGACCATTTAGAAGGTCGGCAAATCCGAGAGTAATGAATAGGGCGTATTTGGATCGTAGTGCAGATTTTGAGAGACCCACAAGGATTACTAACAAAGCGGATATAGCAGTCACCCAGCCACCGACCATGCAATGATCATTACTGTTGCGAGGCTAACTTCGTAAAGTTTGCTTTCAAGGTTGCTAATCTGTTACTGTGGTTTAGACATGTGAATAGCGTATAACCTTAACAAATATTGAAATTCGGCATATGTATATTTTATTCAGATCTCAACAGAGCTAGTAAAACTTAAATACGATTTCATAGCTAAATACGTAATATTTCTATCGCTCTTGCATAAAAATATAGTGTTTCAGATATTTAACATCAAACTCAATGATTACTTACTGCGCTAAAAGTAAAGTATCGTGTCAAGTCTAGATTGATAAATAAATAACGTTCTAGCGTCCCCTGGAATCGAGGCTGTCAGTCAGACGCTGGCCATGGCTCAGGTGGAGCTACTGCAGCACAACCATTATAGTTAATGTAATGGGCATTTTGAAAGGTCTGTAGAACACCGGGAGTAATTGCTGTAGCTATTCTATACTCAGTGTCTTCTCCTTCCCCGCAAAAATGCATTCGTTCTAAGCGTGCACTACCACTTTCCTAACCGGTGTCATAAAATAATTGTCCCCCCTTGAATATTGTTCTCCCAGAGCTAGCTTTTTGTACATACAAGTCATCTTATTAATTTTAAATGTAATGGATTCGAAAAATGTAATATCAGTTGTTATAGTGTGTAAGGTATATATGTGTATATTGTTATATGTGTTGGTGTACGTTTGACGCTTCTTTTTTCGCCTGGCTAGGTGCAGACTTATTACCACATATGCCGGGGAAGGTTGGGTTGGTTGTACGTACTCATTCTATTGGGTGTTGTGTAAAGATGTATATATGTGTTACACTGCTATTGGTTGGAAGAGTTTTTCTAAACCCCGCCCCCTGTGGGGTCTCAACGAAAGTTCTCCCAACCCATTCAGTTGGGTTGCTATTATTACTATTATTATTGTTTATCTGCCTTCCTTTAATTTGCATTTGTGTAAATTTGAATGGGCCCCCTTGTCCAGACAGCAGGGTCGTCCACCCTATCTGTATTACCAGTTCTCCATTCCGTAGGCAGCCAGTACAGCACTATTTATTTATTGCTATTATTACTAAACCTTGTAGTCCCGTGGATACTTATTATTTTATAACTGAGTACAGCACGATTTATTTATTGCTATTATTATTAAAACCTGCATTCTCGTGTGCACTTATTATTTTATAACCGTTTGCGATGCGAAACTCTGGAATTCAGATCTGCGGTAGTCTACTCATAAATTTCGAATCACCGCGATCAGCTGAAGATTTTGAAGACACCTGTAGAACGTTCGTCCTGAGACCTTTGCATCGTTTTTACGAATCTACGTAATTAACGTTCGCTTTTCCTACTCCTATCTAAGAGAGTGAAATCTTTTTGTAAGTTTGTCTGGACATATGCGAACGTATTGTTCTTCTTTTCAAAGACATACGCAGCCATTATTGTACAGATGACTGTGATC
>JASAND010013537.1:0-11872 GCA_030248195.1 Trissonchulus latispiculum
CCATTACAAATGCTTGCCTCCAACCTCACAAGTGTGCTCGCTGTCCGCTCACCGAAATCTGATCGGTTTGATTACAAAATTCTGACACAGCCAATTCTTCTAATTTCTGTTATTTTATGTTAGTTTTTGTTTAATGTAACTCAATATAGTTTCCGTTGATTGTTTATTGCTTCAAAATGAGCGAAAATGCAGAGCAAAATTTCAAATTTTGTACATATAAAATTTTAAATGTCTGACTGGCCGTCCGCTCACCGATAACGGGTAGGGTCGGGCGCAAATAACAAAATTTTATATTCTTTTATTATCAGAGTTGATAAAGGTTTTCGACGTCGCTGAACACGAAAATTCAGTTCTTTTGGCAAGGAAAACTTTGTTTCGTCGAGAATAACCAGGTAAACTAAGTTGAAAGGCATTGCTGCAGTTACGCAATCATAATGAAAGCTACCCCTGATTTTCTATACGAAACAAATTTTTCCTTGCCAAAAGAACTGAATTTTCGTGTTCAGCGACGTCGAAAACCTTTATCAACACTGATAATAAAAGAATATAAAATTTTGTTATTTGCGCCCGACCCTACCCGTTATCGGTGAGCGGACGGCCAGTCAGACATTTAAAATTTTATATGTACAAAATTTGAAAATTTGCTCTGCATTTTCGCTCATTTTGAAACAATAAACAATCAACGGAAACTATATTGAGTTACATTAAACAAAAACTAACATAAAATAACAGAAATTAGAAGAATTGGCTGTGTCAGAATTTTGTAATCAAAACGATCAGATTTCGGTGAGCGGACAGCAAGCACACGTTTGAGGTTGGAGGCAAGCATTTTCTGTTAAATCCCTGGAAAGTTTTAACTTTTTAAATTGAAATTAAATTTTTTCTAAGCACTTTCGTATTTTTTGGGTTTGTGGATCATTGAAAACAGAAAATTCTCTTTCAAATGATGTGACTCCCACAGTTGGATCATTAAGTTGGTTCGCAAAATAGTATTTGGCGAACCACATATAAAAGCGGTATCTGTGCAAAATTGGCGGGTGGATCAATGAAAATAATTGCTGGATCATTCACTCTCTACTCATGCTGCGTCTGGATCAATCAGTTTTACAAATGGATCATTAAGTGGGGGTGTCAAGGAGACACACGTTACTTTTTCAATTCCCACGCGAAAAGGACCTTACAAAGACTAGTTCACAGCCTTTTTACAACTACATATTCACCAAATCAACTTCTACCACTTTTTGCAACACTAACTCTGCTAAGTTATACACTACGCTTATATATTCTTTAAATTTACTTCAACTATCCACTCCTACTACTACTCCTACAGACTAGATCCAAAAAATGTCGCCCGACTGCCGATTCACTGACCGCACACACTTTGCCGCGCTCTTTATCAAGCATCCGCACAAACATACTGACAAATTAAGCTACCGCACACTCATTCCTCAAAATAACACAAACTCAGTCCTCAAACTAGCACACACGCACACACTCCACTTCAACAATGTGTAACAACAACAACAACATGGTTCGTATTTCTCCTTCGACTTTGCCTACCTGGCCAATCATAAAAAACCCATCGTACATGCCCATTTAACTCAAACTACAAAGAAACCAGCCGATATCACTGTATCAGTCTTTTAGGATATGCTGACGGACAAATAAGCAGATACACCAGCCTAATACCTCAACCTAAACTTTTCACAAACTTCATTAGACAACAAATACAACATTCTTCTCTAACCAACACTCAGACAACTCAAATTTTTGTCATACTATTCAAATTACTTTCATACTATTTATATCCAATTCGCTGTTGTATTACTTAAACAGATCACACTGTAACAGTTTACCTCCAAAAGCATCCTCTTTCTTAAGTCAGCGTACAATCCATCAGTAAACTATTCATAGACCATCCACGCCTTCCTAATATGACAGCTATTCTTCACTAAACCAACAAACACCACATACCCATACATCTCTTTGAGCGGAATAACGCCCTTTTTAAGGGCCTACTTGTTTACACTAATAGAAAAACCGATATCTGGAACAGTTCGCCAAATGTGGTTGTAAACTCAAATAGTTTGGCCAGCTTTGAACGGTCTATATATAACATGAATTTTTCTGACTTTCTCAGGGGTCGGGGTGTTCAGTAACCAGACAAGTGGTTCCCCCTCCCTTTTTTAGACGCTCAGCTCTCTTTAACTGTATTTTTTCACCATTTATGTTTATTTCACATCTTATTTAGTACTAACAATCTAAGTTGTCCGTGTATTTGTTTACATTTTTCACAGTTCTGGTGATACGTATATACACATTTATGTATTCTGCTACATGATGAAAATATCTAATTGCATTCAATTAAATAATTTCTGAAATTATTACATGCTGTTTGTCAACAGAATAAACCAATTTGTTTGTTTGTTTGTTTAACATGTTAAATTTTCCACTTTAGTTATGTGATTTTTAATAAATATATACCAAAACGAGCACGCTTAAAGGACATTCTTAATAGTACTGTATCGTGGCTTAGGCTTAGGCTTTTGGCTTATCGTGAATTTCAGCAATTTCAGTACAGTACAGCCAATGCATCACCGATATTGAAACGCAAAACTAATAAATTGACAGGAAGGGCAAAAGTGCTAAAATTATCCCTAGAATGTGGCCTCAAACCACATCTTTCAAAGAATATGGATAAGACTAAGAATAATAATACTAAATTTAGGGTTCCATCCGATTTTGCTCTCCCTTATATATGGCTTATTATTATGAATTATGACGTCGTAAGTTTCTATGAGTCCAGTACATCAAATGTTGTAAATTGACACATTCGACTCAAACTAGAAAAACCTAAATATTTCCAAGCCCAACAGTCAAATTGACTAAAGTTCGTATGCATAACTTTGTTAACATAACATAACTTTGCATACATACGTTTTTGTTTGCATTATTCGAAGACAGTTAATAATGTAGCGCAGCGCTTCTATCGGGGCTGGTGGACTAGTAAGAACCCAAGGACAAGCCAAAAACGGAGGCGTCAGGCACCCTTTTATCCACGAAACCATGGCCTATAGAAGGGAGAAGGGAAGAGGGATGTTCAGCTTTTCACTCACCATTGAAAGTAAACAATTGGCCCAGCCGGGTTTCGAACCACGGCCCTTCTGACTTCGGAGTAGACATGCTAGCCAACTACACCACAGGGTCATCAGCTGAACTCCCATATCAGGCTTATCAATCTTTCCTATGCCTGCTTCCCTTACAATAAAGCGAAAAATAATATAACCAAAATAATATAATATAATGCGTGTTATACTTGATGCCAAAAACAGACCTTCACGGGCCTGAGTTTTCAGGCCCGGCCCGGCACGTTAAAATTTATGCTCGGCCCGGCCCGGCCCGGCCCGTTTCAAAAATTTTGGACCTCGGCCCGGCCCGGCCCAGCCCGCTCCAACTTCGGCCCGGCCCGTAAATTTTTACTAAATTCTTGCCGTTGCCCAAAACAAAAAATTTTTCGTTTTCGGAACTTATTCGTGTTTAACCATTTTAAGCGACTTCTCAGGCTCATATTATTATTATTATTATTAAGTATGTGCAGTCCTCTGTTCGGTTTTTTGTGCTTAATAGGGAACAGGTCACTGCTCAGCTCGTCGAGTCAACGAAAGCACGAAATATACTATCAAGAGTTATTAATAGCAAGAGTACGACACCGTACCCTTGCTAGTGTAATTGGCCTGTCATATGCTCGGAACATTAAGGCCGAAATCTCGGGGGGGGGGTCACGGTTAACACAGTTAACCATGTGTTTATATGCGTTTGAACTAAAATGAATCTGATTGGCTAATCCCCTACCTTATGTCAAAATTACGTGTATAAGGTGACCCCCCCGAGATCTCGGGGGGGCTCAGCTTAACGTTGTTAAGCGTGTGTTTATATGCGTTTGAACTGAAATGCATTTGATTGGCTGCTTCGCTGCTGCTATTGAAATGCACTGGTGAGGGCTACGATAGCTAAGTAACCAATCAAATGTATTTCAGTTCAAACGCATATAAACACACGCTTAACAACGTTAAGCTGAGCCCCCCCCCGAGATCTCGGGGGGGGTCACCTTATACACGTAATTTTGACATAAGGTAGGGGATTAGCCAATCAAATGCATTTCAGTTCAAACGCATATAAACACACGCTTAACAACGTTAAGCTGAGCCCCCCCGAGATCTCGGGGGGGTCACGTACACGTAATTTTGACATAAGGTAGGGGATTAGCCAATCAGATTCATTTTAGTTCAAACGCATATAAACACATGGTTAACTGTGTTAACCGTGACCCCCCCCCCGAGATTTCGGCCTTAATGTGCCGAGCATATGACAAGCCAATTACACTAGGAAGAGTCCCGTGTCATACTCTTCCTATCATCTACTCTTGATACTATAAATTAGGAAGAACGCATGCATACAAAATATTAAAATAAATAAAACTGCTTTTAGGATGATAATGTACAATTTAGAGATAGTACATAAACACAAGTACACTAACTAAGTCCGGCAGTACTCTTTCAAAAAGCTACGAAATTCAAGAAAAATCTAAATATAATTCCACTGACTATAGAAAATTTATTTTAGAAATTAATATAATTTCTAATAAAAATTGACAAAATTGAAAACAAGACAAAACTTTTAAGTGAAAACACCAGGCCCGGCCCGCTCCAGTACTAGGCCCGGCCCGGCCCGGCCCGCACCCACACTTTTCCTACCTCGGCCCGGCCCGGGCCGGGCTGAGTGAAGGTCTCTGGGGTACGCGTGCCATACTATTACCGAAAATTGTAAAACTATATATATTGACATACAACAATCCACTCAAAACAGTTAAAACATTGTGTGAATGCTAAAATGTTAAATGCCTAAAGGGGAAAGGATTATGTATGCTGACGTCATCATGCTAAAGTTTCCCCCTTACACGTAATAAATTTTAATACATATGCGTATTTATATGCATTATTAGCTAGGGGGGGGGGGGAATTTAGCATGGGGGGAAACTAGCATGCGACACCGATCGAGCTTGTAAACCCGCGGCCGGCGGCCGGAACCGGAACTAGTGTGCCACTATTTCAAGCTAATTTTGTAGAAATTTTAGCATTAAATGATGCAAACAGTTACTCCTGGTTACTTATTACAGATAATATTGCGTATTTGACTGGCTCAGAAGACGGGTTTGGCTCTAACGCTTGTTTGACGCTGGCCGGCCAACAACTCTACCATTAAATTTCTACACTATACGTTAAACGCTTAACAAAGATCCACGATCCACCACTCCTAACTTGGAGTGAGTTGATCTCAAAATCTTTACAAAATTTTAAGGGGTTTATCCAAACGCAAACAAAGGGGAAGGGGTGGGGGAATCCCCTCCCCTCCCCGGCGATGTTGTCTACAAGAGATCCCAAAATTTCCCAAAAATTCTCCAGTTCAGATATGGGTTTATCTCTAAATTGAACAAAATTGCCTAAGTTTAGCCACATTTTTCTGAAAAGAATATGTCATTTCAGTCTCCAGGCACTTTAAAATTTTGATTGTTTGGTAAGGCTGGGCTTATTAAAGTTTTTCCATCGAGCCTTTTCGTGAGAATCAAACCATACATTAGCATGTGGTTCAATCTTGGGGAGATCTACTCCGATTCTGGCCAAAGATCTACCCATGTACAATTCCAAAATTTGAGGGGGTCTACCTCAAAATTTAAAAGAAAAGTTGCAAATTTTAAACATTTTTGACCAAAAGTTCTAAAATTAGTAAAAACGACGATTTTTCGCGAATTTTAAGAAATACTTTGAAAAAATTGCTGAGGAGTATACTTTTTCCTTTCTCTGAGGTGGTCTACCCGTTTCTTATTGGTCTGCACCCCTCCATTCCCTCCCCTTTATCCTATGATCAAAAATAAAAAAAACAGTAATGTAAACTGGTATTGCTTATTCCAGAAAAGATCTCACTTACGCCCTGCACATAATGGAGGCAAACAACAAGTGCAACCGAGCTAATTACCATCCCAGAAACTCCAACCATAAACAGAGTTTTCCGACCAAATCTGTCCACTGTAAAAGTGGACAGAACAGTGACTAAAACGTTGGCTGCACCCATTCCTAAACAAGAATAAGATAAAAACAATAAAATTTCTCAGGATTAATTGTAGACATATAAACGTGCGAACGGGATCCAACTAGATCATCAAGGAGGGACCTTTTTCTGTGCACTGCAAACAATACCGTAAACAACATTTCAACAACAAAAACAAATATATGTAATGAAAAGAGTTCAATAAAAGCTAAAAACGAATTCTAAAATTAAATACTTAGATGGAATTGTATGAAAATAGGTTCGTTTACGTAGTGTACGAAAACAGAGCGTTTGCCTAGTGCGCAAAATGTCGTGGGTTCGAGTCCCACCGGAGGTCCGAATTTTTCGGACCTTCGGTGGTACATGACTTTCTTCTTCTTTCTCTTCAGATGCAAAGAATGGAAACTAAGGGTTTCAGTTTAACAATGAGAGATTCAGTCGAGCGAATGTCCAAGCGATTTATTGCATTATTATATTTTGTGTTAACTAGCCAGAGTTGCCGAGTTTAAATCATTATGCATTCAGTTAGGGACCAAGATTTTCGACTTTGGTCTTAATCAGGCTAGTAGTGAAAGTAACACAACACGCAATTCACACAAATTGTCCAAGAAAGAAGTGTTGTTAATTACAGAGGAGATCACGTCATATTTAATTGCACTGACATCATTATTAACACTAACCTACAAATCCCAATTAAAAGAGTAGATAATCTTATTAAGTCTGAGATAGACTTTAATCCCTTTTCCCTCGGTCGGAGATGCCTAATACCCAAATTACAGGGTGCTCCCCAATATCTAGTGGAGAAATAAAATCGTTATGTCCTCAAAAGTTGAAGTTTGAATGCTAGTAGAGAAAGTTAAAACGAAAGGTCACTGAAAAATAGTGAATTATTAGAAGATGTTTCAGATTTAAGCAATAATTAGATAAGTAGGTATTTGTAGGATGTAATAGCGGTCAATTATTGTTAATTAGGCAATATTTAATTAATTTTAATAATTTTGTGTGATAATATAACTTGAGTTCATTTGAAAGGAAAGTTTCGCCTGATTCCGAAAATCCAAACCCCACTTCCTAACTCTCAAAAATAAGCTAGTTATAAGCAAAAATGTTCAGGTTACTTCTCCTTTGGTGATTTTGAGTTTTCAAAAGGAGTGACTTAAATTTGGCCTCCTCCAAACCTTTGTGTTAAGTGCTTAATTGCCTCTCTCCTTCCCTAATTGCTACATAGGTAGCAGGTGCACTGACACCTTCATTCATGTTTCACACACTAAGCAGTGCCCTCAAGTGCCCTTTCAGGCTGGCTGAGGGCCAGCATAGAAACTCGTCTTTCCTCAAAGTTAGTATACACTTTTCTTAAGAAGTATAGGTTTGGAGGGGGCTTACCCTCCTCCCAAATTGTTCAATTGTACTGAAACTAGCTAGGTATATATAATTCAATACGTAGATTATGAAAATATAATTACTGTGGAAAATTAGAAACGATTTTTTATGCATATTTCCTGTAACAATTGCTCTCCTGTCTTCGGTCTTGTAAGGACACGGAGAGTCCAGCAACGAGGAACAATAGTTGCTAAAACTAGCAAACAGCGTACCTTGTTTATTCGCAAAATTTGACTCCAAAACTCAGAGTATGGGTTCAGTAAACAAGGGCCTGCTAAAACCAGGAAAATATAAAAGAAAAGGATTTAGTTGTGTTAAAAATTCCAACTTAATATTAATTTTCTCCTGTGGAATGCAAAATATGATGAATTTTAAGCCCAATTTCACGAAGATTGGGGAAAGTTGAAAAATTTGGTCATGTTTACATGTTAACATGGTCATGTTTACATGTTTACATGTTTTGGTCATGTTTACATGTTAATCAAAATTTCGCAACATTAGGCCAGATTTCAGCACCCAAAATTCATCAAAAATGGGTCAGTTGGATGGGCAATAATTTCCAAATCTCATTAATTTCAAGCTCAGTGGGTTGCACTGGCAAGCCCCTGGTCAGCTAACGCTAAAGATGGCGAGCTTCTAGAAAGTTCTGGAACTTTGCCAAATCTCCGATATGCTGTTTTTGAGCCTACGGGTAGAAGTTTTTTATATTAAGAGGCCCTCAGGCCAAGTTTTATTTCATTGTCTATTTATTTTATGATTTCTAATTATGGTGCAGCTCATGTAAACTCCTCCTGTTTGATGGGGGTCTAGAGTTTTGCCCCCTATTTATTATTTTACTATTTATTTTTTATAATTTCTCTTCAGAAGGCAGCTCACTTAAACCAGTCCTGTTCGATAGATGTCTTTAGATTTGTCTAACCTATTATTTTATTTCACGCTTTGTTTATTTTTTGGTCAAGCCAAGACCCAAAAATTATGTCTTTTGTCAGGGCCCTCGAGGCCAGAAAAGAGCAGATTATTCTGTAGTTTTGGGAATAATAAGTGGGGACCCCACCTTTTAGATTGTGTTAGTGGGTCTCCAAAAGTATGATCCTAAAAGATATTAATTCTTAAGTTTGCTTTACCCACAGCTCCGGCAACTAGGAGTTGCCGGCTATATTGTTGACCGAGGCGCAAGAAGAATGCAAAATCTTTTTAGGTTTTAGTTTTAGGCAAAAAGTTTTAGGTCGGTTTTCAAATCAATAAGCTTTTAAAACTATAGAGCGTTTAATCCGAATCCTAAAAGTTATAAGCTGTTTTTAAAATAATTAATTCTAAAGGAATTTTAGAATTCCCTAATCATTAAATTATGCTGTATTTGCATTGTCGTATAGTAGTTCTTTAGTAATGATTGCTCACACGGCTTTTTCCAAATTTCATAAAATTTCCTTTTTTACAAAGTCCTGTGCCAATCTCAAACTTCAGCTTCAGAAAATATTCTAATTTATAAACTTCCAATCTGTGTTAATTTTTAACTTATACTGTAACAAGTCGGAAGGAAAATCAGTAGAAATATGCATAGCTCAGTATAGTCAGGATATATTGTTTAGTTAGGGTCAAAATTAGAGTTCTAACTACATAACAGTCAAAATGAAATAATGCACTTGTCTTTTAGAATTAGTTAGGAAACCTTAGCTAAAGAAAGTATGTGTTATGTGTGAATAATTGTCCATGTGATTATGTGACTGTGTATATGTCGTGCTTAATTTCCGAAATTGCCGAATTCTAGAAATTGGCAATATTTTTGTTCATTTCTAGAAATAGACAAGCGTCTTGCCCATTTCTAGAAATGAGCAAAAGAGGATTGTCAATTTCTAGAAATCGGCAGCGAATATTTTCAGTGTGGCCAAACTGAAGCCGACGTATACTGATCACAATTTACACAAAATCAAGGCGGTTGACTTCAAATTTGGTGGACACGGTTTTGAGAACTCCCTCAAACTATGAAAGTTCCAATATTTTGCTTGGACCCGAAAGAAAACACAAGAATTCCAAATTTCCATGCAGCAGAGTCGATCTGTCGTCAAAACTAAAAATCATTGTCTAGACATTCCATTTTCTTCTACTGGCGATAACGATACTAGTGCTTGAAAATTAGAAGAATTTTGAAGTGGACCAGAAGGCTCTTCTTACTATCTTAGATTCGTTAGAATTAAGACGTCTGTTTGCTGACTTATGTCTTTTGTACAAAATTGAGCATGGCTTGATTGACATTCCTTTTGATGAGTTATTTAGTTATGCTAATGTGGACGATACGCGGTCGCATTTCTTGACTCTACGACCGGAAAGGTTCCGAAGGACCCATAGTTCCTACTTTTATTACCACAGAGTTTGCGAAATATGGAATGCTATGAATCTTGATATAGTAAGTTCTGCTAGTATCCATATCTTCAAAAGAAAAATTGTACACAGAAAAGATCTGTTCTTGCGTCTTCTTGGGTAAATATGTAATAAAAATGGGAATTTAACGATTACGGATTTTAGATTAGAATAGGTTGCAGTTAGGAAATTCGTCAAAAACATGACTGAAAGCTTTAAGCCCACGAATAAGGGCGAATTTGCAATTATTGGGGAACTTTCAATCTGCTACGGACCGGCCATGGAACGGAAATGAAAATGAGCTTGAAGAACCTGCTATACTATTTGTGCTCTGTATGTATGTATACGTACTGTGTTTCCTGACATTGCACGGGGTATGAATTAATTTGGAAATTCGGATAGCATTTGATGTTTCAATTCTAAATCCATTCTGTTCAGTCTGGGGTTCACTCGACTCTTCCTGCAGAGGCACCATGGTCTCACAAAGTGGGCAGTCTCGGGTCAACCCGTAATTTAACAGAACACGTTTATATCTTTATTCGCGATTTTGCCTTTAGCCACTGACTGGTAACTTTCAATTTTTTCGTCTTCCGATCAACTGGCCCTGTCTGTCATGGCCAGCCCGGCTAGATCTGCTAGTTTCTGCCTCTGCGGAAAGAAAATAGCGGAAATGGATCATAAGGCAAACTGCTTCCTGTGCAGTGCACTGGTGTGTTTGCGCTGTATTGGTCTATCACCTACTACCTTTACGCAATGGAGAAGTAAAATAGCGTTTTCTATTCCGTTCTCATGACGACCCTGCAGGGATAACCAGTTACGAAAACTGGGAAGAACTACTAATGTTGCTGTATGTTCCGTATCTGTTCAGACCGAATCTCCGCAGGCCCCAGCAACTGCTGGCTTGTCTAACGAGGCAGTTGCGTCTGTATCTACGGCGAGCGTGTGTACCCAATCGGTCTGTGATCTCCTACACCCATCTGTATCTACGGCGAGCGTGTGTACCCAATCGGACTATGATCTTTTACACCCCTCTACCTCTGCTCCCACGTCAGTAGAAGTCGGGTCACAGTGCTGTCCAGCCACTGTCCCTTCTTCAAATCCAAGGATTGTTCAGGGTTTTTCTGATCCACTCTCTAATCTGTATCAGTTTAACTTCATATATAAATGTGTCCAGTATAAGTCGGTCGAACACGGTTTTCACAATTTGCGGGCTATTCGACTTGGCCAATATGATTTGGCCTCACGCATCCTGAATGCTGCTCATGGCGGTGTCGCAATTCGCCTTTCTAAGGAGTTGCGAATTAGAGATCGTTCTGACGAAGACGTAAAACTGATGGAAAGCTTAATTTGTGAAAAAATGGTTCAATGCTATTCCTTCCGACAATCACTTCGTGACTCGGGTGACGCTCCTTTAATTCATTCTACTTATCCAGCTGACAAATTCTGGGCTTCGGGTCTGCATCATATGGACGTGGAAGGAGCAAAGGCTCCAAATCTACCGGGACTTATATAATGTGTTTGGCAATATTCTAATGGATTTTCGACGGACTTTGAAGCCTGAATCAGAATATTCTAACCCTGATATTAACGTTGTCAATTACGGTGACTCGGTAGTAATTCTTTACGATGGTGAATCCTATGTTCCGATCAAATCGAAGCCAAAGGCCAGTCAATTTCTGAAGCGTCCCTCTCCCTCGTGCTCACTATGTGGCATTCCAGGTCATTCTGTTAAGGTATGTAGACATAGATTTACTAACTTTGCATGCTATAACTGCGGCCTCTCTGGTCACAAACGGAGGTTTTGCCGCAATGGCCATGGTCCTCCATCTCCCAACTCGACACCTCACTTCTCACTCCAATACCCGCCTCAGCTGCCCGCGACACGGCCTCCGTTAATTCCTCTTCTTCATCCTCCTCCCCACCTGGTCCCAGTGCGAATGGAAATCGCAGCTATAGCCACGTTGTGAAATCTGGTCCTGTGAGGCGTACACCTCTGCTGTCTTTGTATCCAAATTTTATATAGGCCAAG
>JASAND010013538.1:0-11280 GCA_030248195.1 Trissonchulus latispiculum
CAACTTTTTTTTACAACTTTTGAGCTACCTCTAGTGGTTAAGGCAGTATATATAAGCCAAAAACCATTTTTGGGGTCAAAAAATGGCCATTTTGGAAGAAATCAGTTTTTCAAAATTACTGCCAAATCTTACAGGTAATTTCGGTATATTTGTACTCAATCGATACACCGTCCAATTGCGCATTTTATCAATACCTATTCGCTGGAGTTCGTTGCTTCAGGCTAGAGAATTCGCCGAAAAACTATTTTGGCAAAATTGCGATTATTTTGTTTTGAACATTGATTTCTCAAAAACTACCCAATGGATTCGCATGATTTTTGGCTGAATGAAAATTAGCCCTATTGCGGAGGGACATTTTTCTTGGTTTGAGCTAAAACAACTCCAGCTGTGAGAAAACTGAATAGAAAGTTGCGAAATTTCGTGTCATTACACGTTTGCCGGATTTTCTGGAGTATTGAGGCTTGTTGAGCCAAATCCAAAAAATATCCCTCGGCCCACATGTCCTTCATATCATGGCACAAGAAGAAATTTTGGCCGATTCTACAGTTTTGAGAAATCGATGTTCAAAAATTTTTGGTCTATATTCAGTCTGTCAGTCGTCAGCATGTCAGAAACTTTTTGCTATTTTCTTGCCAATTTTGCTAGTTTCGTAGGCTCATGTTAATATACAGATCATAAGCTTTAAAACTATGTTTAAAGCTCTTTCCAACTCCCAAAATTGCGAAAGTTATAGCGTTTCGAAAAATCACCATAAAAGCACTGCACAAAAGGATACCACCACCTTAAATAAAGGCAAAAGAACATTGCACCCGCAGCGGGTGACCCGCTGAAAACAAGACAAGCATAACAATACTTGCAAACTTACTTCACTGCCAATGATTTGAAGCAGCTCCTGAACACACTGCTCAGTCAATTTGTTGATGTTAAAGAACCAGGAGGTGGAACCAGTGCCTGTGCAAACTGTTAGACCTGAGCTTTTCTGTTTCGACGGTTTATTACCATCCAGTCCCATCTCATAATAGGAAACACGCGAGGACAAGGATTCGCCAATGAAAACCTCATTCAGTGCCAAAAAGGGTAGGACACGTTTCGGCACTGAAGAGTCAATCATTGACGGCGATGACTGGCTAGTGGAAATTGATGAGGCAATCGCAGCAGAGCGTGAGGAAGTGGAAGAAGAAGAAGATGTAGAAACAGATACTGAAGAGGTCTTAGTCTGGCCACTGGACTGGTCTAAACTGGACGAGAGGCTCAGCTCAGACTGATTTAGACTAGAAATTCGACGCCTACTATCCTCCTGTTCCTTGACATGTTCAGCCCAACGGTATTCCGGATAGAGCAACTGCTGGTCGTGTAACTCCACCGGATCCTCATAGGCGTGCTTGCCGTACAGCGTTACGCGAATACGCTGTCGAAACAGCCACTCAAATTTGCCAGACAGCAAGCGGTCCAAGGCAGAAGCGAAGGTTCCTTCCGGCAGCTTTCGCATCAAACACATATATCCTTCAGAGCTTACAGGATCCGTGTTAATTCCAATCACTGGTGTTTTTGAGTCGCACACCTAGAACAGTTATATATATATATATTATAACAGAGAGAATGTATGTACACAGAGTCAGTCGGAATTGGCTACTGGCTAAGGACTGTACAGAGCACCCAATTTCTAATTCTATATTGAACAGCTTTCTAATGTGTTTAGCTTTCTGCGAGGGACCTCCTTTTTCGCTAAGAAATTCCCAGACTTATTGAAAAAGTAGGGACAACCCAGTTTTTGGGCTTCCTCCCATACTCATCCTGAGATGTCCAGAAATTGCCAAATTTCTGGTCAAAAATTTTCCGACTTTGCCAGTCTGGCATTTTTTGAGCCCCCCCAAGTTTTCGATGACCCCCTCCACTTTTTGGCAAGCCTCCTCCCACTTTTTTGGCAGTCGCCCAAAAGTGTCGAAAAATTAAGTTTTTGAGATATTATACGTATATATATACAAGTAACAAAAATGCTCCGCACAAAAGAGGATAATATGTGTGTGTTGGCTGTATCGTATATATATCCTTTAAATATCCTTTAAATATATAATAAATATAAATAGGTATATATATCCTTTAAATTCCGGTTGAAGAAGTAAAGACAAAAGTTTCATGGGCACGTGACGTTATTTGGCACAGCAAATATTGGTGGATGGTTCCATGTCAAAAGTTGCTCAGCTCACTTAGGGCTTTCATTTGATACCAAATTTGACCACTTTTGAAAACTTTCATTTTTGACCGAAAATCGCCTAAGTCCCCACCTCACCCCACCACAGCACTCTACAGCCACTTTGAGCATGCAGTTCTATGACAAAAGTTGCTCAGCTCGCTTAGGGCTTTCATTTGGATTCTATATCATTATGTATACTTTTCATTATGTATACCAGTCATTATGTATATATACGCCGTTATGTATACCCTCCATTATGTATACCGAAATTTATGTATACTCATTTTTATTTATACCCAAAATTATGTATACTCGTCATTATGTATATTTTTCAAAAATCAATAACTACCAATTCTAAATTCGAAATTCAACAATTATAAACATTTTTATTACCTATTAAAATATACATATATATGTAAATTATGTTTTTGGTTGTTTTGGTTATTTTGCTTTTTTGGTTGTCCCGAGTCCGCTAGTCAATTCCAATTGTTCCTTGATCAGGAGTTATGGGCAATCGCTCGCAGATACGTAGTCATCAGCACGTAAACCAAGGGAAAATTGTGGTTAAAAAGGTGGCCAAAAACGGCATCAAATCGAAAATTTAGGAAATTTAGAAAATTTAGCCTTCGTGAAACAGGCCTTCGGAACCTTTGCTTGTAGGAATTTAAAATCCATAGCTAACTTCGAGTATGGTGAGTGAGGAGTATATATACTCGTAACGGAACAAATCTCAGATTGTTATAAATTTTTGTAATTTTAGTATGTCTAGTGGTGAGTGAGAAGTATATATAATGTTATGGGAACAGATCTCGAAATTTGTATGATTTTTCTAATTTTTAACTGAAAGTATACATAATGACGAGTATACATAAATTTGGTATACATAAAAATGAGTATACACAAATTTCGGTATACATAATGGAGGGTATACATAACGGCGTATACATAATGACTGGTATACATAATGAAAAGTATACATAATGATCGGACACCTTCATTTGGTACCAAATTTGACCACTTTTGAAAACTTTCATTTTTGACCGAAAATCGCCTAAGTCCCCACCCCACCCCACCACAGCACTCTACAGCCACTTTGAGCATGCAGTTCTATGACAAAAGTTGCTCAGCTCGCTTAGGGCTTTCATTTGGTACCAAATTTGACCACTTTTGAAAACTTTCATTTTTGACCGAAAATCGCCCAAGTCCCCACCCCACCCCACCACAGCACTCTACAGCCACTTTGAGCATGCAGTTCTATGACAAAGTTGCTCAGCTATCTTAGGGCTTTCATTTGTTACCAAATTTGACCACTTTTGAAAAATTTCAATTTTGACCGAAAATCGCCTAAGTCCCCACCCCACCACAGCACTCTACAGCCACTTTGAGCATGCAGTTCTATGACAAAGTTGCTCAGCTCGCTTAGGGCTTTCATTTGGTACCAAATTTGACCACTTTTGAAAAATTTTATTTTTGACCGAAAATCGCCTAAGTCCCCACCCCAACCCACCACAGCACTCTACAGCCACTTTGAGCATGCAGTTCTATGACAAACGTTGCTCAGCTCGCTGAGGGCTTTCATTTGGTAGCAAATTTGACCACTTTTGAAAAATTTTATTTTCGACCACTTGACCCCCACCCGACTGACCCTTCAAACGTCAAACTGGACCAACCCCAGCAAAATAGGTACGACGGACGGCCAAACGGAAACCGGGAATCAGCTGGGCACACCAGAAAACCCCTATAGACAAAGTTTTGAGAGGCCAGGTAGAGCCTACTATGGACCTCCAGGAAGCGGTTTCCGACATGACCCTCCAGACGGCAAAGTGGAACCAGCACAGCAAGATGGATGAGTCCTACGGCAAAAGGACACCGGGAATGAGCTGGGCGCACCAGAAAACCCCTATAGACAAAGTTTTGAGAGGCCAGGTAGAGCCTACTATGGACCTCCAGGAAGCGGTTTCCGACATGACCCTCCAGACGGCAAAGTGGAACAAGCACAGCAAGAGGATGAGTCCTACGGCAAAAAGGACACCGGGAATGAGCTGGGCGCACCAGAAAACCTCTATAGACAAAGTTTTGAGAGGCCAGGTAAAGCCTAGTATGGACCTCCAGGAAGCGGTTTCCGACTTGACCCTCCCGACGGCAAAGTGGAACCAGCCCAGCAAGATGGGTGGGTCTGACGGTAAAACCGACTGCGGGAATCGATTCTCCGTGCCAGAAAACCATTGTATGGAAGATTTGAGCGTTCAAAGTTAAATAGATAGCGAGAAATTTCGATTTTTCATTTTTCGAATTTTCGCCATCTTTGACGGGCCACTGTGGTCGCTAGGGAAGTGATAGAGAAACGCAACCTAGACCGTTAGTTAGTTCAATATATGTAATTTCTGAATATAAAAAGAAATCAGCTCCAGCTCGTAACGTTCGACCTGAGCGACGACCACAAAAATGGTCACTTTTCGCTATGAGCCGACTTTGCGGCGCCACCTGCGGCGCTGTGGCGCAACTGCGGCGCAAAAAAAGTTGTGATTCTTAAATTCTTTAGAGGGTACTACTAGACCCCATAGCCCTTTAGGTTAGCCCACCGCTGCAGATCACGTGAAAGCAGCGAACATTATGTACAATACAACCATCAAATAGGAGAAACCGGAAAAAAAACATCGCCGCCATAACCGGTCCGGGGCGCAACCTTTTTAACGGTAAGTGATACGGGGCTGAAACTTCATAGACATTCTAAACTCGATGTGCTCTACAATTTGTGCATGAAATCTGCGCAGGATCTGCGCAGGATTTTGCGCGGCTTCTGCGCAACTTATTTTACATGTCTCCAGCCAATTTGTCACGCCTATTATAGGGGTCGCTGCCGCGACCCCCTATAATAACATTTTTAAAAAGTTTTCAATTTTTGGCTAAGTTATGTATATATATATGCTAATAAGCTAAATTTGACCTTAAAAAAGGTTTATGCTAGTTTTTACCTCACCCCTTTTTGGAAGTCCCCCACTTCTCCTTCCCTAGGGGAGGGGGCCACTCAAAACCCTAAAAAATGCCAGCGCCTTGGTCCAAAATAGCTTGGGGTCGTTTCAAAAAAAACTTAAACTACTTAACTTAAACGACTTAACTTAAACTACTTAAACTACTTAAAATATTCGTTTCATAAATAAACGGCTTAAACTACTTAAAATACTTAAACGGCTTAGTGGCTTAAACGAACTAACTTAAACGACTTAATTTAAATGGTTTAAGCAGTTTAAGTCATTTATTATGAAACGAATTTTTAAGAAGTTTAAGATAAGCCGTTTAAGTTTAAGTCGTTTAAGCCGATTTTTAATGAAACGAATGTTACAATAACATCAATATGGTGGTTTAAAGGTGCTGGTCAGGTATTATGTATAAGTTTGAAAGACTGCATATTACTCAATTCTTGGAGTTCAGCGATAATTTGATATCACTTTAAAGCTTGGAATGTGCTTATTACAACTACGTTAGAATACAGCTGTCTTAGTGCAACTGTTCTATTTGGACATACGCTTGAATGAAAACAATTTCGAACATGGATTATATACTCCAAGTGTAGGAAAGCTAAAGAAAAGCGACCAGTTCCAGCTTCGAAAGAAACTTCTTCCGAGACTATCTTATGAAATTGTTTAACGAGCAAACAAGCTCAATAGTTTAGGAAAACTGCTAATTTTTGTCTGTTTCAGCCGAAATTTTTAAGTTCTGTCGAATTAAAGCTAATTTCTCAAAACCCAATTTTTTGTTTTCGAAATGATATATCAAATTTGACTAAACTTCAACAGCAAATATGCTTTAAAAGATACGGACCAGCATTTAAATTGCTGTTTCCTTTGTGCAGTGTATTTAAATATAATTAGGTTGATGCAACTAACAAAATTACTAATAAATTACCAAAAGCAAGAAGTGGGCCAATCAGTGAGCAGACACGCCTTTACATAAACTATTCGTATTATGGCAGCAAAAACCCGAGACTTGAGGAAAAAAAATTATCTATTAGAGTTGCTCTCGCAGCCGCCTTTTGGCTAAAGCGATAGCTTGTCAAAGTTACAAAAAGTGTAAGGCAAAATCCAGGTTAACCATACATTTTGCCAATTTCTCCATTACAAGATGCTACTTCATAATAACTAAGAAAGGGACCCCCAGCTATTGGACTGAGGTAACGTATGATGTAAAAGATGACTCGGCGAAAAATTACTTTTTGCTTGGGTAAGAAAATCTCTTAACTCCACTTCATCTAAAAATCGTTAGTTTAGTAATATAGACAACAAATTAATTAGTATTAATATTAATGTTAAATTCATTTTATAGTTAAAAAATATTCAGCCACATTTGATGTAAGATGGCTTCTTCAACTCCCAGAATTAAGTGAATACTACTGGTTCAAAGTTGATGTCGAAAAAAGGAATCACCACGATAAGCAACCATATGTGATAGTTTCTTCTAAATGCCAAAAAATGGCTAGTACATGGTAAGAATTGTTGTTTGCTAGAGCAAGAAGAAGCGGTAGAGTGCTGCCATTGACTCAAAACCTTCTTATGCAAGTCAGCTTAATTGTGTAAAAACAATCGTTTCTCAATTGGGACAACATGCTTAAGCAAATCAAGCTTTTGCTTTGTTTATTTTAGAAGGCTTCTTTTCCATTTAGAAGCTGATACAAGCTAAAATTAGACAAAAAATTTAGTGTTTGAAGTATTAACGGATTATAAAAAATAGTTACGCTTGCAACCGATATTGTAGAATTAAAAGTACTCCGTTGAAAAAGCTTTCGAACAATCACAAAAACGGCTTTACAACTCCCACAATTGCGTAAGTTATGAAGCTTTTAAAATGGACACTTTTTCGTCTAACCTATAATATGAGTGAAATGGTCGAATGACCGTGTGAAACAAGGCTGCGCAAATTCCTGCGCAGATCCTGCGCAGATTGTGTGCGCAAAACATTGTACGTGTCGAGTTTAGTATGTGTGCGAAGTTTCATCCCCGTACCACTTTCCGTTAAAAAGTTATGCCAAAAATCGCTTACGAGAGTGATGTTTTTTTCCGGTTTCTCGCTTTTGATGTCTCATAAGGGGGTTTTGTAGCTTGAATAACTACAGATAGAAAAATTTTTGCCTATGAAACCCATATATATATATTCTTGTAGTACAAATCAAAAATAAGAAAATAAGCTAGTTTTTATGCCTCCCAGGGCCGGAAAAAATTTTTGGCTGGGGGCCAAAGTCGGCCAAAACGCTAAAATGACCAAAAAGTATGCTTCAAAGGCGCCTTAATAAGTCAGATTGGGCTATATATGGGGCAATACTGACTATATATATGGTTAAACAGTACACATATCGGGGTCGTTCAAATGCTATATATATGATTTTCCGTCTTCGTGCGTAATTTTTCGGTACTGGCCGGCCAAAGTTGGTGAATTTTGGGTCGAACTTTGAACTTAATTTTTTCGCTTATTTTGCTACATGGGTGGCTCAAATTTTGCACACAAAGGTTTTTTGGGACGGAGAATCGATTCCCGCTATCAGTTTTGCTGCCCGAGTAACCCAAGTTGCTGGGCTGGTTCCACTTGACCGTCTGAGCGGTCATGTCGGTAACCGCTTCCCGGAGGCCCATAGTAGGCTTTACTTTGCCTCTCCAAACTTTGTCTATAGGGGTTTTCTGGTGCGCCCAGCTCATTCCCGGTGTCCGTTTTGCCGTCTGACCCACCCATCTAGCTGTGCTGGTTCCACTTTGCCGTCTGGAGGGTCCGGTCGGTACCGACTTCCGGGAACACCATATAGGACTGTACATAGCCCGACAAAACATTGTCTATAGGGGTTTTCTGGTGCGCCCAGCTCATTCCTGGAATCCGTTTTGCCGTCTGACCCACCCATCTTGCTGTGCTGGTTCCACTTTGCCATCTGGAGGGTCAGGTCGGTGGGAGGTCATGGGAAAAATGAAATTTAAGGGAATTGAGTTTGGGGGGGGGGGGTCAAAAATGAAATTTTTCAAAAGTGGTCAAATCTGGTACCAAATGAAAGCCCTAAGCGAGCTGAGCAACTTTTGTCATAGAACTGCATGCTCAAAGTGGCTGTAGAGTGCTGTGGTGGGGTGGGGTGGGGACTTAGGCGATTTTCGGTCAAAAATGAAATTTTTCAAAAGTGGTCAAATTTGGTACCAAATGAAAGCCCTGAGCGAGCTGAGCAACTTTTGTCACAGAACTGCATGCTCAAAGTGGCTGTAGAGTGCTGTGCTGGGGTGGGGTGGGGACTTAGGCGATTTTCGGTCAAAAATGAAATTTTTCAAAAGTGGTCAAATCTGGTACCAAATGAAAGCCCTAAGCGAGCTGAGCAACTTTTGTCATAGAACTGCATGTTCAAAGTGGCTGTAGAGTGCTGTGCTGGGGTGGGGTGGGGACTAGGCGATTTTCGGTCAAAAATGAAATTTTTCAAAAGTGGTCAAATTTGGTACCAAATGAAAGCGGTAGCGACCCCTATAATATGAGTGAAATGGTCGAATGACCGTGTGAAACAAGGCTGCGCAAATTCCTGCGCAGATCCTGCGCAGATTGTGTGCGCAAAACATTGTACGTGTCGAGTTTAGTATGTGTGCGAAGTTTCATCCCCGTACCACTTTCCGTTAAAAAGTTATGCCAAAAATCGCTTACGAGAGTGATGTTTTTTTTCCGGTTTCTCGCTTTTGATGTCTCATAAGGGGGTTTTGTAGCTTGAATAACTACAGATAGAAAAATTTTTGCCTATGAAACCCATATATATTCTTGTAGTACAAATCAAAAATAAGAAAATAAGCTAGTTTTTATGCCTCCCAGGGCCGGAAAAAATTTTTGGCTGGGGGCCAAAGTCGGCCAAAACGCTAAAATGGCCAAAAAGTATGCTTCAAAGGCGCCTTAATAAGTCAGATTGGGCTATATATGGGGCAATACTGACTATATATATGGTTAAACAGTACACATATCGGGGTCGTTCAAATGCTATATGATTTTCCGTCTTCGTGCGTAATTTTTCGGTACTGGCCTGCCAAAGTTGGTAAATTTTGGGTCGAACTTTGAACTTAATTTTTTCGCTTATTTTGCTACATGGGTGGCTCAAATTTTGCACACAAAGGTTTTTTGGGACGGAGAATCGATTCCCGCTATCAGTTTTGCTGCCCGAGTAACCCAAGTTGCTGGGCTGGTTCCACTTGACCGTCTGAGCGGTCATGTCGGTAACCGCTTCCCGGAGGCCCATAGTAGGCTTTACTTTGCCTCTCCAAACTTTGTCTATAGGGGTTTTCTGGTGCGCCCAGCTCATTCCCGGTGTCCGTTTTGCCGTCTGACCCACCCATCTAGCTGTGCTGGTTCCACTTTGCCGTCTGGAGGGTCCGGTCGGTACCGACTTCCGGGAACACCATATAGGACTGTACATAGCCCGACAAAACATTGTCTATAGGGGTTTTCTGGTGCGCCCAGCTCATTCCTGGAATCCGTTTTGCCGTCTGACCCACCCATCTTGCTGTGCTGGTTCCACTTTGCCATCTGGAGGGTCAGGTCGGTGGGAGGTCATGGGGTCAAAAATGAAATTTTTCAAAAGTGGTCAAATCTGGTACCAAATGAAAGCCCTAAGCGAGCTGAGCAACTTTTGTCATAGAACTGCATGCTCAAAGTGGCTGTAGAGTGCTGTGGTGGGGTGGGGTGGGGACTTAGGCGATTTTCGGTCAAAAATGAAATTTTTCAAAAGTGGTCAAATTTGGTACCAAATGAAAGCCCTGAGCGAGCTGAGCAACTTTTGTCACAGAACTGCATGCTCAAAGTGACTGTAGAGTGCTGTGCTGGGGTGGGGTGGGGACTTAGGCGATTTTCGGTCAAAAATGAAATTTTTCAAAAGTGGTCAAATCTGGTACCAAATGAAAGCCCTAAGCGAGCTGAGCAACTTTTGTCATAGAACTGCATGTTCAAAGTGGCTGTAGAGTGCTGTGCTGGGGTGGGGTGGGGACTAGGCGATTTTCGGTCAAAAATGAAATTTTTCAAAAGTGGTCAAATTTGGTACCAAATGAAAGCGGTAGCGACCCCTATAATATGAGTGAAATGGTCGAATGACCGTGTGAAACAAGGCTGCGCAAATTCCTGCGCAGATCCTGCGCAGATTGTGTGCGCAAAACATTGTACGTGTCGAGTTTAGTATGTGTGCGAAGTTTCATCCCCGTACCACTTTCCGTTAAAAAGTTATGCCAAAAATCGCTTACGAGAGTGATGTTTTTTTCCGGTTTCTCGCTTTTGATGTCTCATAAGGGGGTTTTGTAGCTTGAATAACTACAGATAGAAAAATTTTTGCCTATGAAACCCATATATATTCTTGTAGTACAAATCAAAAATAAGAAAATAAGCTAGTTTTTATGCCTCCCAGGGCCGGAAAAAATTTTTGGCTGGGGGCCAAAGTCGGCCAAAACGCTAAAATGGCCAAAAAGTATGCTTCAAAGGCGCCTTAATAAGTCAGATTGGGCTATATATGGGGCAATACTGACTATATATATGGTTAAACAGTACACATATCGGGGTCGTTCAAATGCTATATGATTTTCCGTCTTCGTGCGTAATTTTTCGGTACTGGCCTGCCAAAGTTGGTAAATTTTGGGTCGAACTTTGAACTTAATTTTTTCGCTTATTTTGCTACATGGGTGGCTCAAATTTTGCACACAAAGGTTTTTTGGGACGGAGAATCGATTCCCGCTATCAGTTTTGCTGCCCGAGTAACCCAAGTTGCTGGGCTGGTTCCACTTGACCGTCTGAGCGGTCATGTCGGTAACCGCTTCCCGGAGGCCCATAGTAGGCTTTACTTTGCCTCTCCAAACTTTGTCTATAGGGGTTTTCTGGTGCGCCCAGCTCATTCCCGGTGTCCGTTTTGCCGTCTGACCCACCCATCTAGCTGTGCTGGTTCCACTTTGCCGTCTGGAGGGTCCGGTCGGTACCGACTTCCGGGAACACCATATAGGACTGTACATAGCCCGACAAAACATTGTCTATAGGGGTTTTCTGGTGCGCCCAGCTCATTCCTGGAATCCGTTTTGCCGTCTGACCCACCCATCTTGCTGTGCTGGTTC
>JASAND010013539.1:0-46597 GCA_030248195.1 Trissonchulus latispiculum
TATATAATATGTATGCTCCTGAAGGTATGTATAGATATCTTTCAACAGTAGCAAGCAAGCCAACCACTTGGGTGGGTGGCTCCATGACAAAAGTTGTTTCGTTCGCTGGCCCATGTCAAGATAAAAGTCACTTTTTGATGCATTCTGATCTACCACTTGATTTTCTTGAAGCTTTTATTTTCATGGGGGTTCTTGGGGTTCTGGGGGTTCTTAATTTTTTGTAGAGATTTGGTCTATAACTATGCTTAGTTTCATATTTTGATGGGGGTTCTGGGGGTTCTTGGGGGTTCTTAACTTTTCGAAGAGATTTGATCCGTGACTACATATATTTACTTTCAAATTTTTGATGGGGGTTCTTGGGGTTCTGGGGGTTCTGAAATTGTTTTCAGGAGATTTGATCCTCTACTGCTTAGTTTTCAGTGTTTGCTGGAAGTTCTGAGGGTTCTGGAGTCCGAGTGTACCGAAAAGTGTGCGCGTTGTCTGGGCTTAAATTAAGGACGAACTTGTTGTTCTTGTCGTCAGCTTTCGATTGATACCCATATTGTGGATATTGGATGTTTCATACACAGAATTTTCAGTCTAAGTTTATGAGAAAAGCCAGGAGGACCCCCCCAGTACACCCCGGTTATATGCTACAAATTTGATGACTGAGATACATATATACATATTATAAACATATCATGTTTGCTGAAGCACCTGCTGAAAGAAGGTGCTTCCTAAACTGCGGCCCGGCCCGGCCCGGCCCAAATTACCTAAAATGCGGCCCCATGTTAAATTTTGAAATACACTAGAATTGGATTTTTGGGCCGCAAATAGCCTAAAGTGCGGCCTTAGGCCGCAAACTTCCTAAACTGCGGCCCGTCATCCTTGGCCGCAAATTGCCTAAACTGCGGCCCAATCATCCTTGGCCGCAAACTGCCTAAAATGCGGCCCGAACTGTCTTTTGGCCGCAAAATGCCTAAACTGCGGCCCGAACTGTTTTTAGGCCGCAAACTGCCTAAAATGCGGCCCAATCATCCTTGGCCGCAAACTGCCTAAAATGCGGCCCGAACTGTCTTTGGGCCGCAAAATGCCTAAAATGCGGCCCGAACTGTTTTTGGGCCGCAACGCAAACTGCCTAAAATGCGGCCTGAACTGTTTTTGGGCCGCAAACTGCCTAAACTGGGTAGATAATCCATGCGATGGCAAAACGAAATTTACTAGAATATTAAATAAATAAATATATATATATATATATATTTATATATATATCCCACACACATGGGCACACCCATGACATCGTTCGTGACATCATTCAGCATACACACATGCACATACCCCTACACACACACATGGGTACACCCATGACATCGTTCGTGACATCGTTCAGCATACACACATGCACATACCCCTACACACATGGGTACACCCATGACATCGTTCGTGACATCGTTCAGCATACACACATACACATACCCCCACACACACATGGGTACACCCATGACATCGTTCGTGACATCGTTTAGCATACACTCATACACATACAACATAGCTGGTTAGTCTAACTTGTGTATCCGGACTTTGTGTAAACTCGTAGGATGTGAAATAGTAAGTTGATAGCAAGGAATCATTAAAATCACTTTTGATTTCTAGTCATGCCAACTGAGCAAGCTGAGGAACCACCAGAAAAAATTTTTCCTCCCTATTCCCTTCCCGCACGTTTTCTTCGGTTCAGCTTGTGCAGATTAATTCTACGCTTTCTGCTCTCAGGTAAAGCAGCACCAAGTATCTTTGTCACTGCTTTCAGGTGGCAATAACCGCGTGCTGCATTACAGGAACAAATTGGCTTGGGATATTGCTTCACAACCTCAACTTTTCCACCGGTTCCTCTCACTTTGGATACACCTAAATTTTGATCAAATAAAATTGCTGATTTATGTGAAGAATAGAACTTAATAACATCTTTTGACCCACCTTTTGCTTGACAAAAAAGTTGACATCAGTTTTGACATGTTTTTTATTTGTTTTGTTTTTCTCAGTAATATGAATTTCGTGCATTATGCATTTTAGGCATTTTTCGGCCCAAAAACAGTTCGGGCCGCAGTGTTTGCTGCCCAAACACTGTTCGGGCCGCAATTTAGGCATTTTGCGGCCCAAAACCAGTTCGGGCCGCATTTTAGGCAGTTTGCGGCCCAAAAACTGTTCGGGCCGCAGTTTAGGCAATTTGCGGCCCAAAGACAGTTTGGGCCGCAGTTTAGGCAGTTTGCGGCCCAAAAACAGTTCGGGCCGCAGTTTAGGCAGTTTGCGGCCTAAAAACAGTTCGGGCCGCATTTTAGGCAGTTTGCGGCCTAAAAACAGTTCGGGCCGCAGTTTAGGCATTTTGCGGCCCAAAGACAGTTCGGGCCGCAGTTTAGGCAGTTTGCGGCCCAAAAACAGTTCGGGCCGCATTTTAGGCAGTTTGCGGCCCAAAAACAGTTCGGGCCGCATTTTAGGCAGTTTGCGGCCCAAAAACAGTTCGGGCCGCATTTTAGGCATTTTGCGGCCCAAAGACAGTTCGGGCCGCATTTTAGGCATTTTGCGGCCCAAAGACAGTTCGGGCCGCAGTTTAGGCATTTTGCGGCCCAAAGACAGTTCGGGCCGCATTTTAGGCAGTTTGCGGCCCAAAGACAGTTCGGGCCGCATTTTAGGCAGTTTGCGGCCAAGGATGATTGGGCCGCAGTTTAGGCAATTTGCGGCCAAGGATGACGGGCCGCAGTTTAGGAAGTTTGCGGCCTAAGGCCGCACTTTAGGCCATTTGCGGCCCAAAAATCCACTTCTAGTGTATTTTGAAAATTTAACATGGGGCCGCATTTTAGGCAATTTGGGCCGGGCTGGGCCGGGCCGGGCCGCAGTTTAGGAAGCACCCTGAAAGAAAGGATCCGCAACGTAGTCACGTACAAATCAAAGTCCTGGATGCAAACGCATGAAAAAAATTTGAGAACCTCCTTTTTTCTGATGGGGGTTCTGGGGGTTCTAACTTTTATCTTGACATGGGCCCGTTCGCTTAGGACTTTCATTTGATACCAAATTTGACCACTGAAAAATTTTATTTTAGACCCAAAATCGCCTAAGTCCCCACCCAACCACAGCACTCTACAGCCACTTTGGGTATGCAGTTCTATGACAAAAGTTGCTCAGCTCACTCAGGGCTTTCATTTGATATCAAATTTGACCACTTTTGAAAATTTTCATTTTTGACCCAAAATCGCCTATATAAGTCCCCACCCCACCCCACCACAGCACTCTACAGCCACTTTGGGTATGGAGGTCTATGACAAAAGTTGCTCAGCTCACTTAGGGCTTTCATTTGATACCAAATTTTACCACTTTTGAAAAATTTTATTTTTGACCCAAAATCGCCTAAGTCCCCACCCCACCCCACCACAGCACTCTACAGCCACTTTGGGTATGGAGTTCTAGGACAAAAGTTGCTCAGCTCACTTAGTGATTTCATTTGATACCAAATTTTACCACTTTTGAAAAATTTTATTTTTGACCCAAAATCGCATAAGTCCCCACCCCACCCCACCACAGCACTCTACAGCCTTTGGTACGCAGTTCAATGACAAAAGTTGCTCAGCTCGCTTGGGGCTTTCATTTGGTACCAAATTTGACCACTTTTGAAAAATTTCATTTTTGACCGAAAATCGCCTAAGTGCCCGCATACCCCACCCCACCACAGCACTCTACAGCCACTTTGAGCATGCAGTTCTATGACAAAAGTTGCTCAGCTTGCTTAGGGCTTTCATTTGGTACCAAATTTGACCACTTTTGAAAAATTTCAGTTTTGACCGAAAATCGCCTAAGTGCCCACCCCACCCCACCACAGCGCTCTACAGCCACTTTGAGCATGCAGTTCTATGACAAAAGTTGCTCAGCTCGCTTGGGGCTTTCATTTGGTACCAAATTTGACCACTTTTGAAAAATTTCATTTTTGACCGAAAATCGCCTAAGTGCCCGCCCACCCCACCCCACCACAGCACTCTACAGCCACTTTGAGCATGCAGTTCTATGACAAAAGTTGCTCAGCTTGCTTAGGGCTTTCATTTGGTAGCAAATTTGACCACTTTTGAAAATTTTCATTTTTGACCGAAAATCGCCAAGTCCCCACCCCACCCCGCTACAACACTCTACAGCCACTTCCAGCATGCAGTTCTATGACAAAAGTTGCTCAGCTTGCTTAGGGCTTTCATTTGGTACCAAATTTGGCCACTTTTGAAAATTTTCATTTTTGACCCCATGACCTCCCACCGACCTGACCCTCCAGATGGCAAAGTGGAACCAGCACAGCAAGATGGATGGGTCAGACGGCAAAACGGATGCCAGGAATGAGCTGGGCGCACCAGAAAACCCCTATAGACAATGTTTTGAGAGGCTATGTACAGTCCTATATGGTGTTCCCGGAAGTCGGTACCGACCGGACCCTCCAGGCGGCAAAGTGGAACCAGCACAGCAAGATGGGTGGGTCAGACGGCAAAACGGAGACCGGGAATGAGCTGGGCGCACCAGAAAACCCCTATAGACAAAGTTTGGAGAGGCATAGTAAAGCCTACTATCTGGCTTTTTCCTAGGCAAAAATTTCTGGGGGGGAAGTCTGGGGGGTTCCCCCCCCAGGTCTGGGGGAGGGCTCGGATTTCTGGGGGGGAAGAAAAATTTTTCAAAAAATGCCTAAAAATAGCTATTTTTTTGCTGCTAAGCTAAAAAATTAACTGTTTTTAACTTAAATTTAAGCTTAAAATAGCTAAAAAATGCTTAAAAATGGGTAAAAATCCGGCGAAGCCGGAAAAATTTTTCAAAATTTACCCTCAAAACCCTACTTTTCCGGGCATTTTGGAGTTCTGGGGGGGAAGGCCCGAATCCTGGGGGGGCGACCCAAGTCTGGGGACGAAATTCTGGGGGGCCCCCCACCCCCCCTGTAGGAAAAAGCCAGACTATGGACCTCCGGGAAGCGGTTACCGACCTGACCCCTCAGACGGTCAAGTGGAACCAGCCCAGCAACTTGGGTTACTCGGGCAGCAAAACTGGTAGCGGGAATCGATTCTCCGTCCCAAAAAACCTTTGTATGCAAAATTTGAGCCACCCATGTAGCAAAATAAGCGAAAAAATTAAGTTCAAAGTTCGACCCAAAATTCATCAACTTTGGCCGGCCAGTACCGAAAAATTACACACGGAGACGGAAAATCATATAGCATTTGAACGACCCCGATATGTGTACTGTTTAACCATATAGTCAGTATAACCCCACATATAGCCCAATCTGACTTATTAAGGCGCCTTTGAAGCATACTTTTTGGCCATTTTAGCGTTTTGGCCGACTTTGGCCCCCAGCCAAAAATTTTTTCCGGCTCCGGGAGGCATAAAAACTAGCTTATTTTCTTATTTTTGATTTGTACTACAAGAAGATATATGGGCTTCATAGGCAAAAATTTTTCTATCTGTAGTTATTCAAGCTACAAAACCCCCTTATGAGACATCAAAAGCGAGAAACCGGAAAAAACCATCACTCTCGTAAGCGATTTTTGGGACAACTTTTTAACGGAAAGTGGTACGGGGATGAAACTTGGCAAATATACTAAACTCGACACGTACAATTTTTTGCGCACATAATCTGCGCAGCCTTGTTTTACACGGTCATTCGACCATTTTCACTCATATTATAGAAACCGGCAAATTTGATGAAAACTAGCCAGCTGATACTGCAAATTTTGATGTTCGATTTTCTCAGTTGTGGTAAGTAATATTGCAAAAATAACTGCGCGGGTATAAACGTCAGCGATGCCGATTTTACCTATGACTTTTTGGCTATGCCACCCAGTTTTATGTGCAAAATATGAGCTCAGTATCTTTTCGCAGTAGTCGGCTATGACGGCCTAAATTTGACGTTATCGCAGTTTTGGACCCAAATCGATGAATTTTCAAACTTTGAAGGGACATATCTAAGAACTGGGTCAAGGATTTTGCACATTTTTGGCAGGTTTGTTATGGTCCTAAAAACAATACATACGTATATAACAAAGAATTGCGAACCGCGTTGCAGTATATAGTAAGCTCCCCAGCTCAAACAAATTGACTTCGCGCTACCTTCAACAGATGTGGTCACTGGTTAGTGACCTCAAAACTACAGTTTTTGAAAACTACAAGGCAGCGAAGGGGAATTTTGATTTTTAAACACAAAGAAAGGCTATATGAATAAATTGCAGTGCAAGACGTAGCATTATAGCACGTCTGCATCTTTCAGTACGACGGAACAATGTCAAGAATCAAAACTCGCCATTCAACCGACATGGCAAAATCCCAAAGACGGACCTTACTCACGAACCGCTCATCAAATCAAGCTGATATTACAAGTTTTCGTCTGCGTTTATTATACACTGGGGGGGGGGCGGGGTCCCCCCCACTTTTTGTTCTGCCTGGAGGCAGAACTATTGCCACGGTAAATAGCTATGTTTAGCACTATAGGCACCCTTCTCTGCCCTTATTAACCCTATCTTCAACATTGGCCTAGTATGTTGTTCTGCTCGTTTTTTAGCCGGAGGGGTCCTAATGCTTGCAAATTCAGATATTTTTCCTTGTTTTAGTTTTGAGTTTGTGTTTGCACGATCTGCCATGACTTTGGACAGGCTCAAATTTTCCAACTTTGCTTGTTTACCCCCCCCCCACAAACTTTTGACTTCAGTTTGACAGACATAGTTGTCATGAATGTCATATTTATGCAAATTAAGTACCAACATCCGGAAACTGTTCCTAATTAGCAGCTTGACTGATAACTTGCAACTTCCTTATGCTCTCAACTTGATTAATAACTTGAACATGAAATTGCCCAACTTCACTCTGGACGCTAATGCTTTTATTTTTATAACATGTTATAGCGCAGGTAAGGAGATGTGGGCCTTCGCAGCAATGCAAACTTTAATTCTGTTAAAAAAGACTCCAGTGTTTTTAATGAATAAGTGTTAAGTTAAGAACAAAAACTGTGTGTGACGTCACAAGCACCAACATGTCCGGTGGCTTGTGACAAACAGTGCGCAACCGAATTGCATGATTTTGAACAACAAATTTCAGAGAAACCGTCACATTCAACCAAATTTACTCATTGCATTATATCAAGAGTACATAATGATAAGAGTGTGACAAGCGTCACACTCTATGCAGTGAAGGCCAAAACCACTAGTGTAGCCAGAAAAAAATTCGGGGGGGATGCAAAGTGTTCCCTGGGGGTCTGGGGGTCGAAGCCCCCCAGAAGCTGAGGAATTTTTCGATTTCGTAACCTCCGTGGAATTTTTACAGAGCATTCGTTGAAATTACAGTAATATTTAAGGCGCAGTGCGTGTTCATGCACCCAATGATGTAGAAGGTGGTCAAAGTACACCAAATAGGGTAAATGGTACTCATTTTTTAGTACGAAACACGTATTATAATGGTTTAATACACGTATTTCGCGGCGAAGGCGCGAAAATTTTTTGAAAAAATAGGTGTTTTATACATGGCAGGAAAAAATTCCAGGGGGCAACACAATTTCGGGGGGGAATTCCCCCATTCCCCCCCCTGGCTACGCGCCTGGCCAAAACTATGCTATGCGCGCTATCGGCTGACCCCCCCCACGAATTGATCCCCTCTCACACCGCCCCTATATGGGTACGTGGTCCAAACGGGGGTCGCTCACTGCTTTGCATAATTACGCGCTGAAATTAACAGGAGCCCAATTTGGGGAGGGGGTTTAAGCGTGTATGTTTAACATTTGTATGTAGAAAACATGCTAAGCGAGTGAGCGACCCCCGTTTGGGACTATGTACCCATATAGGGGCGGTGTGAGAGGGGGTCAATTCGTGGGGGGGGTCAGCCGATAGCGCGCATAGCATAGTTTTGGCCACACTCTTATGATTATGTACTCTTGATTATATATACTAAATGTTCATACTCGCTTTAAACCAAAACTTTTATGTGTGAGGTGCTAGGTAAATTCCAAAATGTCTGTAGCTGGAAATTAGATCTCATTTTATCTCAGATGACAAAACAGTTCTTATAAAACTAGTAAGCTGTTTGAGAACAAATCCAGCCGATAAAATCGAATATTTCCAAAATGAATATATACCAATTCACACTACTTTCCCAGGACTTTGAAAATGGGAACTAAACCCAGGATCGGGTTCAGGATCAACAGTAGGATCCATTTCAAGGCAGACTTCTAGCATCTGTGCTATGAGTGCATCCTGCATGAACAGGTGTCTAAAATCGGGATGCATTTCACTCAGGTATTAAGCGCATAATCCTGAGCTCAGGATCACCCCCTAAATCCGACTCTGAAGTTAAACATCGATTATCATTTTGAAGCTGATTCTTATTTTGCCGTCGATTCTGGTTCTAGTCACCTCTATATGAAAAACGGGGCTACTTAGAAAGGGTAGCTGTTGAGAATATGTTGTAACAATGCAATTCAAGGTAAAATTAGTCAAAATGTTTTAGTTTTTCGAAATGGCGGGATAGGGGTTACACCTACAGAGCACAGTGCAAGTGCAACTGCCGGTGCAACGAACTTCGACATCATATATTATATAAAGATAGATAAACTGAGCATTGCTCAGTTGCAGAACCATACCCCCTTTTCAAGGCCGCACCCAGGGGGGGGGGGGTTCAAGGGGTCTAGACCCCCCTTTTGGGATGACAAAATGGAAAATTTTTGCTATTTTTATGGCAAAAACAGCAATTTTTAAAAAATTTTCGCGCCTTCGGCGCGATAATTTACTTTTGACAAGAAATTAATGTCCAATGTACCGTTTTCGGGCTAAAATCAAAAATTTTTCAACTTCTGGGGGGCGGCGCCCGGTGCATGTTACCTTTGGACCCCCCCTTTTTCAAAATTCTGGGTGCGGGCCTGCCCCTTTTAGGGGGTCTTCTTGTTTGGGCTTCCCCCTACTCACTATAAGGTGCCTAGAAAATGCCAAAGAATTTTTTGGTCAACAATCGTCTATTTTGGTATTCAAACTCAATTTTTGAGTAATTTTTAGCATAGTTATATATATAGCTAGTGATGGGCACTGGATACCCGGATAATATCCGATTTGAGAAAAATATCCGGATATCCGTGTACATTTCAGACAAAGTAATGAAAAACTTAACAAATTTTTCTAAAAATTTCAAAAATGTTCGAATATTTTTCATAACTTGCTCTAAAGATATTTTTGAAACCAAGTTTTGTAGCTTGGTTGTATGATAGAAATTCACAGCGTACCGAAAAATGGACAGAAAAATTGAAATCTTCACTGCAAAACGAAAAATTTTCTAGAACTTGAGTTTGCAACAGGCGGATAACCGGATATTCAGATAACCGTTATATATATAACGCAAAATAGGCGGATATCCGGATATGAAAAAATATCCGGTGCCCACTGCCCATCACAAGTAATATATATATATGAGCCACGTTCTGTAAGATTCGACCACGTAGTGGTAAGTCTATTTTTCGACCTTCATGGATTTCGCTCTTTTTCACATATTTTGGAGGCTATGACAGTAGAATAATGATGCCGCAATCCGCATCTCAAAATTCCTTTCCTAGCGTTCTGAGCAGGACCCCAAAGTTGGGGGTTACGGCCAATCATTAGTCCCTTCTATCCAGCACCACTCTAACTCAAATTGTGCGCGTTGTGCTGCATGCAGCCATCCGTGTTGTGTACTTGCATAATTATGACATATATGCCAACAAGTTTACGGCAAACAAATCATACTTGCTTGCCACCTATGGTTTCAATGGCACGATTTTTATGTCAGCTACCCTCAGCAACCATAAGTCAAATTTGGTTTGTCCCTAAACTCCTTCCCAAAAAACGAGGTCCAAATTTGATTGCAAAATTATTGAGGACTATGGATCCTATAACAATGGTAAAAAGACTAGAATCTGAATCCAGGGAAAGTAGTTCAATTGGCCCTTCAAAGTTGCAAAATCGTCGATTTTGAGCCAAAAAAGCGATTAAGTCAATTTTGCAAAGCCACAGCCGATTAACGTGAACGGATATTGAGCTAATATTTTGCAAAACATAAAGTAGGTACCATAGTCAATGTTTGGCTTAGTTTCAGCCAAATTTGAAAACTTTCATTTTTCGATTTTTCAGGCCGTTATGGGCACTTTTCGGGCCCAAAAAGTAAAAAAAATTAAATTTCTCCGATTTTGCTGAAACTATATCTGTTTTAGTTTTACAGAATAATATTTTGCAAAACATAAAGTAGATACCATAGTCAATGTTTTTGGAAAGTTTCAGCAAAATCGGAGAAATTTAATTTTTTCACTTTTTGTGCCCGAAAAGTGCCCCATAACGGCCCCGAAAAGTCGAAAAAATGAAAAGTTTTCAAATTTGGCTGAAACTAAGCCAAAACATTGACTATAGTACCTACTTTATGTTTTGCAAAATATTAGCTCAATAATCACGTTCATTGAATCGGCTGTGAGCTTGCAAAATTGACTTTAATCGCTTTTTTTTTGGCTCAAAATCGACATTTTACAACCTGAAGAACCCATTGAACCACTTTTCCCCTGGATTCAGATTTCTGGTCTTCTTACCATTGTTATAAAATCCATAATTCTCAATAATTATAGCGCGTCAAAGTTTTGGGAAGAGATTTAGGGATAAAAACCACAATTTGACTTATGGTTACTGAAAGTCGCTGACATAAAAATGTTGCCGTTGAAAGCTTCATAGTTTGCAAGCAAGTCTGGAGTAAGCTTGTTAGCATATATATTATAGGTATGTGAAGTACACAGCATGGATGGCTGCATGCAGCACAAAAAGCACTCACAATGTTGAGTTAGAGTGGTGCTGGGAGAAGGGACAATGACGCAAGAACCCCCAACTTTGGGGGTCGTTCTCAGAACATAGCTAACGGAATTTCTGAAATTGCAGATTGCAGCACAGTTTCTACTGTCATAACCTCCAAAATATGCGAGAATCCTATGAAGGTCGAAAAATAGACTTACCACATGGGGTCTAGTTTGG
Source organism: Trissonchulus latispiculum (assembly GCA_030248195.1). NCBI lineage: Eukaryota > Metazoa > Nematoda > Enoplea > Enoplida > Ironidae > Trissonchulus > Trissonchulus latispiculum. The sequence continues at coordinate 11,007 of JASAND010013539.1, forward strand.
TCGAATCTTACAGAAAGTGGCTCATATATATATATATATAGCAGTATATATGTAGAAAACTGGCTATTTTTACTGGCTTTATTTTTGACATATTTAGACCATATTATTCCCCCTCCCCAATTTTGGACATATATACCCCACTCTCCCCACCAGTTTTTTCGCGTAAAATAAACCCAGATCCTAATCAACTGACAAAATCAGAAGCAAATTGATTTTTCAAGGTTGTTCGCTGACAACGACTGAATATCTTAACTACTTAGAATTCGACTCATACAATATATACAGCCCTTGATTCCCCCTTCAAATGGCAGCCCCCCCCCGGGCCCCATAGGTGTAACGGGGATTTGGGTTGGGGGGCCCCTCCCCCGGAATTTGGGGGGGGCCCCCTTTTTAGACCCCCCCAAACCTCCCCCAAAAAAATTTTTCTATTCTTATGTCAAAAATCGCATTTTCAGCCATTGCTAATGCCAAAAAACATTCAACTATGAAGTAATTTTGACATTAGACAGGAGTTTTAAACTCGAAAACTTGATTGCCAACATGTTTCTAAGTCTAAAATAAGGTCAATATTGAGCCGTAAAGTCCATAAAACCATTAAAAACGTGTATTTCTCGCAATAATATACACTTTAAGCCAAAAATTTGGACTTTTTTGAAAAATTTTGCAGAATTTACCCTAAAAATACCCAATTTTTGCCCAATTTTGCGCGCCTTGGGCGCGACTACCCCCCCCCCCCCCCCCGTGGGGGGGGGGGGGGGGGGGGGGCCCCCCAAAAATTGGGGGGGGGGTGTAAAAATGGCTGGGGGGGTTACCCCCCCCCCCCAATTACACCTATGCCGGGGCCGCCCCACTTTTGCTAAAATGAGCCAAAAAAACGTTCGTCAAGTCAGCAGAAGAGATTTAACTACAAATTACAATTTTGATGTCAGTGGATAGCCCTGAATTTGTAGTATGTGTATTCACTTTCCTTTTAATTTGTAGTTGTAAGGTTAATGAGAAATCAGCGTTTGAAATTTCATATCTTTAACACATAAGACGCATGTCTCTACTACATGTGACTCAGATTTGGTCACGTGACTGCGTCTATATGCTAGAGAAACGCACGTTCCACATGTTAAAGATGAAATTTCAAACGCATATTCTCATTAACCACAACTACAATTAAAAAGTGACTACATACTACAAATACAGAGCTATCCATTGACATCCAAAGTAGCAATTTGTAGTTAAATCTCTTCTGCTGACTTGACGAACGTCCAAAAAAATGGCATTTACCATGAATACTTACTCGATTACACAAAACTTGGTTTACCAGCCTTCCAAGACGAACCATTTCAGCGAAGGATTAGTCTGAAACAACGCAAGATGACACAAGGCGATCAAATGACAGGGTATTTTCAAGGATTTTTTCTGGGGGGGGGGCTCCCGGGGGGGATTTGTTGAGCCAAAAATGGGGTATTTTGCAGGGTAAAACACAAAAAGTTCTCAAAATGCAAGGATTTAAGTTAAAAATGGCTATTTTTACGAAAAAACCTTAATTTTTGGACACTTTTGGTTTACCCCAAAAAAAAGGAAGGGGCTTGCCGAAAGTGGGGGTGCTCGAAACGTGGAGGGGGGGCGAAAAGTGGGGGGGGGGCTCGAAAGGTGGAGGGGGGCTGTGAAAAGTGAGGGGGTCACCAAACGTGTCCAACCCTAGGCAGGGTATGTTTCACCGGGGGGGGGGGGGAGGCCGGGCACCCCCCCCCGCAAATGCCTCCCCCCGCCCCCGGGATTTGTGGGGGCCCAAATCTTTGCCAAAAATAGGCAAATTTTAAAAATTTTTCGGCTTCGCCGGTGTTTTTTTCGTAAAAATGGCTATTTTAGCTTAAATCCTGGCATTTTTGAGAACTTTTTGCTTTGCAACGTGTAAAATACGCCAAAAAAATACCAATTTTTAGCTCATTTTTGCAAAAATCTTCTCCCCCCCCGAAACTTTCTTTCCCCCCAGTTTCCTTTGGGGGGGGGGGGCGGTTTGGGGGGTATTCCCCCACCCAAACTTTTGACCAATTTTACCCCCTCCCGTTTGGAACCCCCCTCTGGTATTGACCAATTTTTACCCCCCTCCCGTTTGGATACCCTCTTGGACCGCCATAGTTTCCCTGGAACTTTGGGTCTGGGGGGGGGGGGTAAATCTTGGGAGGTTGGTGGTCGACCCAAGAAATGTGATGGGGGGTACCCCCCCCAACCCCCCCCCCAGAATTTGGACCTCAGAAATTTCGAAAAATGGCCAAAAAATGCAAAATTTCCTGTAATTTAGCCCTTTTTTCTTCAAAATAAGGCCTGTTTTCAACGGTTTAGGCGTTTTTGCACCGTTTCAAAGTGATTTTAAGTCAAAATTTTAGAAAATATTTTAAAAAATGACCATTTTTTGGCCAAATTTAGCTAACTTTTCGGGTCAAAAAATCGCTGGGGGGGGGTTCGGGGGGGTAGCCGAAAGTTGGGGGAGGGTATCTCAAAAATTCTGGGAGGGGGTAAAATTGGTCAAAAATTTTGAGAGGGGGGCCCCCACAGTGGCGGATCCAGGGGGGGGGGCTTGGGGGCTCGGGCCCCCCCCCTTTGCGATTTGGGCCCCCTCCTTTGACATTCCGGGCCCCCCCCCTAGAAAATTTTTTCAGCTGTTTATAATGCATGTTTCGAGTGAAAATTAAGCATAATTTTAATAAATTCCACAAATTTTTAAAAAATTTCGCCTGCGGCGCACTTATATATATATACTTCCGTGCTGCTTTATTACGTACTTAATTCTGTGACAGAACTTCTGTTTCTTAAAGTGTCTTCTATTTTGTTTCCTTTCCTGTTTTGTAAGTATATATATAATTAATTGTACTCAACGCTTTCAGTTTATTTTATGACTATACCGGCTTATATTTATATATATATATATATATATATATATATTTACAAATTTTATTTTGCTTTCATAACGTATATATATATATAAATGGGCAATGCAAGATTGATAATCGGCAGCTTCTGAAAGTGTTCCAGAATAAATCATGGAAGTGAAAAAATTCTGAAAAGCATCCAATTCCCGTTTTGGTTTTCCACTGATCGATTATACAACTCAATAACTCATCTCATCTTAACTAATCCTTTTAAACATTTGAATTGCTGAATTTTACACGATTTCAAATAATTCTTCAACTTCTGGGCAGTTTTGCACATTATCTTTGTTGCCCTTATATATAACTTGTCTTCTTTAATGCCACCATTTCTTGTGCATAGGTGTACCACCTGTTTGGGTTGGGGGGGGAGTAGAAGGTCCAAATTTGGCTCGGGGGACCCCACCAAAATCCGAAATTTGGGGGAGGGGGACCCCCCCTAAACTGTACCCAAGTTTTTTTAGCTAAAAATGCTCCTTTTTCGATGTACAGTACATTAAACATACTCAAAAGCTTCTGTCCATAGTTTTCTTATGCGAAAATAGGTCTTGAAAATTGACAAATTTGTGCTAAAATATGCCTAAACTGGCCCAGATTGTGGTTTATAATTGCGTATATTACCTTTTAATTGCTATAAATAGCCATCTTTAGCTCTTTATATGTGATTTATAGCCATTTTTTCGAATTTTTTTCAAAAATTTTCAGAAATTGCAAAAAATTTTTCAAAAATTTTGCATTTTTCATCTGGTTAGGACCCAATTTTAGGGGGGGGGAGGGGGGTTTGAGCTCGGCTTGGGGGGGGGTGGTGGGGGGGTCGGGTGAGGGGGGAGGGGTCTGGCCTCTCCGTAGGGGGGGTCTCACAGGGGGCAAACTGTAGCCTGGTATATACACCTATGTTCTTGTGTGTGTATATATATATATATATATATATATATACTAGTTTACTGCAAGTTTTTCATTTCGTAAGTTTACTATATATATATATATATATATATATATATATATATATATCTCCATTTTATTTATTTAATCTTTTCAAAAGTTTGCATGACGGATATTTTTCCCATTTCAAAAAATTCTTCAACTTCTGGGGGGCTCTGCCCCCCAGGGCCCAGACCCCCGTGTGCTTGATGTGTCAATTCTCAATGCTTTGCTTCGCTCACGGGATATAGTTGTTTTCCAATTGGCAGGCAAGTGAACTAATCCTTCCATACACAATATTATTTTTCTTGTAAAAATATGTTGTTCCTGGAAAAAGAAAATTTTTACCCTCCCATCGGGAAAAATTTTGGTTACCCCCCTCCGAAAAAATTTTTCAGCGGGCCCCCTCTTTTTCAAAATCCTGGATCCGCCACTGGAAAGTTGGGGGAGGGTATCTCAAAAATTCTGGGAGGGGGTAAAATTGGTCAAAAATTTTGGGGGGGGTGTACCCCCCCCCCCCAAGGAAACTATGGCCCGAACCGCCCCAGCGATTTTTTGACCCAAAAAGTTAGCTAAATTTGGCCAAAAAATGGCAATTTTTTGAAAAATTTTTCTAATATTTTGACTTAAAATTACTCTAAAACGGTGCAAAAACGCCTAAAACGTTAATAACAGGCCTTATTTTGAAGCAAAAAGGGCTAAATAACCAAAATCTTTGCATTTTTTGGCCATTTTTTGAAATTTCTGAGGTTCGCGTTCTGGGGGGGGTTGGTGGGGGGTACCCACATCACATTTCTTGGGTCGACCAGTGGACCACCAACCTTCCAAGATTTACCCCCCCCCAGACCCAAAGTTCCAGGGAAACTGCCCCCCCCCGGGAAGCCCCCCCCCCGAAAACAAATCCCTAAAAATACCCTGATAGGTGTAACGGAGATTTGGGGTGGGGGCCCGGGGGCCCCCTCCCCCGGAATTTTGGGGGGGCCCTTTTTTTAGACCCCTACAAACCCACCCACGACCTCCCCCCCAAACCTTCCCCAAAAATGTTTCTATTTTTATGCCAAAAATCATATATAGGTGTAATTGGGGGGGGGTTTGGGGGCCAGCCAATTTTACAACCCCAACCCCCCCCCCCCCAAAAAATTATGGGGGCCCCCGGCCCCCCCCCCAACTGGGGGGGGGGTAGTCGCGCCGAAGGCGCGAAAAATTGGCCAAAAATAGGGTATTTTTAGGGCAAATTCTGCAAAATTTTTCAAAAAAGTCCAAATTTATGAATTAAAGTGTGTATTAGTGCGAGAAATACACGCTTTTAACGGTTTTATGGACTTTCTGGCTCAATATTGACCTTATTTTAGACTTAGAAACATGTTGGCAATCAAGTTTTCGAGTTTAAAACCCCTGTCTAATGTCAAAATTGCTTCATAGTTGAATGTTTTTTGGCATTAGCAATGGCTGAAAATGCGATTTTTGACATAAAAATAGAAAAATTTTTTTTTTTTTTGGGGGAGGTTTGGGGGGGGTCGTGGGGGGTGGGGTTTGGGGGTCTAAAAGAGGGGCCCCCCAAATTCCGGGGGAGGGCCCCCCCCAAACCCAAATCCCCGTTACACCTATGCATAGGTGTACCTGGGGGGGGGGGGTTGGGGGGGGGAACCCCTCCCCCCAAAATTAAAAGTGCCGACACCACCCTCGAAATTTTTGGAACCAGACCCCACCCCCCAAATGGCCAAATCCCAGACCCCACCCACCCAAATTTGCCAGACCCCACCATCAAAATTTTGAAAAATTTGCCTCAAAATTAATAAAATTTCGAAACTTTTTGGAAAAATTCGTAATTTTTGCAAAAAATCCAAGTTTCTTCGAATAAATGAGCAAAAATGAAGAAATATGCTTGATATTTAGTTGGAAATAACGCTTTTTTAGCAAATTTGCGAATTTTTTCAAAATTTGTGACCAAAAAATTTTTTACCCCCCCCCCCCCCCCCAATCCGATTTTTCCAGACCCACCCCACCTCAAAACGGCTGACCCCACCCACCCTAATTTCGGCTACCCCCTCCCCCAACGATTTCTCAAGGTACACCTATGCACCTATGCCAAAAATCGCATTTTCAGCCATTGCTGTTGCCAAAAAACATTCAACCATGAAGTAATGTTGACATTAGACAGGGGTTAAACTCGAAAACTTGATTGGCAACATGTTTACAAGTCTAAAATAAGGTCAATATTGAGTCGTAAAAGGTCCATAAAACCGTTAAGAAAACCGTGTATTTCTCGCAATAATAAACACTTTAAGCCAAAAATTTGGACTTTTTGAAAACTTGTGCAGAATTTACCCTAAAAATATATACCCATTTTTGGCCAATTTTCGCGCTGTCCGCGCAGCGTAATGTATATATATATATATATATATATATATATATATATATATATATATATATATATATATATATATATATACATTAAAAAGTGAAGGGAGAAGCGGGGGTCTCTGGAGTAGAGCCCCCAGAAGCTGAAAAAATTTTGTAAAACTGAGGAAAATCCTTAATAGAAACACTCAAAGGTTTAGTTCCGGCAGTCAGTAAAAACCTAAAATGCAAGCAAACTGCCAAAGAACGAAAATTGTTTAAAATTACAGGTTTGCAACATTTATAAGATTTTAAAATAAAAGCAGACTGCAAGACTTCGGAAAGAAAAGTGGTAAACATACAAAGAACAGCACAACCATTTTTCAGAACGACGCCACGCCAAGATCAGAAAACATGAATTGAAAAGTTAGCATGGATCTAGCGGCGGCAGCCCCCAGCAAAAGCCAGAGGTTTCTGGATAATTAAAGCTTGAAAATCAATTTTTCCGTGCGATTTTGGTAAAGATTTTGGGTTCGGTTATTCTATTGTGTATATAATTGGTTGTCTAACCTGGTTAAGTAATTAGTTAGTAATTATTTGCAGCCAAAACGTACCGCTAAATCGATACAAACAAAACCATTTCGTTCCCTGCATTTTTTGGTCAGACTTTGGTTGTACTAATGCGCTCAGTCACTCAGTCTTCATGCAAGTATATATTAGTGCTGCAACTAAGTGGTGGATGCACGAAAGGAGCTGATGCTTAGTACAAAAGTGAGCAATATATGTGGCAATTACCCAGAGAAATATTGAGTTGCTGCTTAGTGCAGTCGGTGCTTATATTAGTGCACCTTGCACTTTGCGGGACTTTTCCTTAACATTGCAGTTTTATTGAAAACGGTGGGTGATTTAATATTGTGAGCGGCTATAGCAAGTATAGTTGCAGAAATGTATTAATGGTGTAGCAGTCACGGTCAGAGTCGAGCTTTCGTTGCCCTAATCCCTAGATTTACGAGTCGAAGACAACTCTTACCGGTTTAATAGCAAGTAAGGCAAGACCAACCTAACAGCTCAAGAGCACACAAGCAACTGACCAAAATTCCAAATTGCAGCAATATTTACAAGAAACTCATTATTCATACAAAGAGCAGTTTCGTAATAATATTTGCAATCATATTTGCAATTGGTTAGAATTTTCTAGAATCTATTCCAATTGGTTACTTAATCTATGATGACACCTTACGTAAGAGTCGGGAGGATAATTGTTAGTCAGCATTAGGATTTTGCACCAAACTTCAAACTAGTCTTACGGTAGCTAAAGAGTCAGTGTTTACAAATTTGTCTTCTTACCTAAGTGAAATAGGCTTGACGTATACCTAAGGTTTGCTCGAGTTCTGCACTGGTTTATAGCTAAGAATACTCATGGTCAAAGGCCAAAGGAAAGATAGCTATGTATTAATTAGTTATTCAGTAATTACATAGTAATTAATTGCGTAAGCTGTTGTCCTTTTTTCGCGATTGTTCTGTGTAACTCAGCTTCATTTAAGCTACTCTGAGCCTTTCTTGGCAAGTGAACTTCACATTTGATTTCGAATAGAATTTGCATTTAATAAAATTTAGTCCGTCACAATCGTGCCCTGCTTAAGACAAATGACCCCATTTGTAATCTACGAATTGAAGAACAGGTAAGAAGTGGAACATGCGAATAGCCCTGTCTGGTTTAATCTTAGATGTAATGGGTTCCCTTTCAAAACGTCTAAAGTCAAAACGTCTAACAGTCATAACGTCTGCTGACGAAACGTCTAACGACGAAACGTCTAGTGAGAAAACGTCTAAATTTTTCAAAATTGTGTCACGTTCAAAACGTCTAAACTTTCACAACTTCAGCTGATTTTGGTTTTGTATATAATGGTTATTTTTGAAAGCTTGTAAAATTTGGTTTGTATTAAGTTTTTCTTCGTTTTCAGTATATAGGTAATTTGACAGAAGTATATAATTAGTCAAAATTGGGTCATTTAATTTTAAATTTGAAATGAAGTTCTAAAATTTTGATAAACAGTTTTGAACGTGTCACACAATTTTGAAAAGTTTAGACGTTTTGTCACTAGACGTTCTGTCGTTAGACGTTTCGTCGGCAGAAGTTATGAACGTTAGACGTTTTGACCTTAGACTTTTTAAACGGACTCCATGTATTGCGGTCAACCTGGGCGGTCTACAAAGTCTACAACTGACCATTTGTGTTATACCTTTTAACTTTGCTGAAGCGAGTTTGGCCACTTGAGGAGATTTTAGCACAAAGATTGTTGTATCTGGGATGCTTTGACTTAACTTTTGCCTTTTCAGACTTATCCCATGTATTGGGACGTTTAAAGCAGACTTTTATAAGTTTCAAAATTTAATCTACGTCCTCCCCCCTATTGGATTTCTTTCTTAAAACAGGTCTCCCCCTTTAAATTTTGATTACACTGACGACAAGAGCGCCTACCAAGGTTTAGGCAAGATTGCTGGAATACTGACTTTATTAGTCTAAACAGGCACCCCATGTTCCGCAAAACTGAAGTTTTGTAGAGTCTACACTAACAAGTACTGTGAAAGTTTTTGCCTTTTAGGATTGAAACTTTGTGTGTTTATATTACTTCTGATTACCCCACTTGCGCCCCACCTTGAAAGTAATATATTGGCCCCCTATGCCAATTTTTGCACTTAAAATCAACAGTGCAGCAACCCAGTTGATGTTAAATTATTATATCTGCTTATAACTGTGCCCCCTTTCTATTATGTTGCTACTGCAGTTGCTGAACTTTGCTATCTTCTCCAATTTGTTTTGACGTTCGGAAGAAAAGGTTCGTTCCTTAGTATGTTGCTTTAGTCTGATTTCGTCTCTATTTGACTGCTTTCATTGGAATTAAGTATTAAATTCATTTGTTCTGTGCCTTATCGCCTTATTATTCAGACTCGTTTAAGTTGCTCTAATTATTAACTTCTCTGGTAAGAGTCATGTGTATTAATATAATCATAATCATAACTGATAATTAATACAAAACTGATAATTAGATATGATGGCATAATGGAATCAAAGCATATAGGTGGTTAAATACATTGCAATATAAAATACAGATGATTAAATACGTTGATTAAATACAGTAATTAAATAAATAAATAAATATATATATATATATATATATATATTTATATATATATATATATATATATATTATGGCATAAGATACAGTCAATACAATTAACTTGGACCGTCATGACATCACCAGGTCCAAAATCGACATGACTGATTAAAATTCACATGAAATTGATCAAAATTCACAAGATTCACATAATCAAATTTTACAACACTATTTGAAAATTCACAAATTTATCATATATAACTACCAAAGTTTGACCAAGTTCATCATTCTTTCATAGTTCATCAAATGGTATTCGCTTCCTCCCTTCAATGATTTCCTGATTTTCCAGAACAGCCTTCAACAGCTTCAGGCCAGCTGGCAGATTATCATACCATGGTTCCACCCCAGCCGTTGCAGCAACCAAGATGGTCATTTCCTTGGTTTGCTCTTACTCATCGAATCCATCACAGTTGGTCCAAAACAGCACCGTTAGAGCCAGGTTGCGCGGATGCTCAGCGAGGATTGAGGCCGTGAACACTTCCCCCGTTAGAGTGTACAGATCAAACGGGCCCACCTCAATTCTGTACTCATGGGTGATGCTTTTAAAAATTTCAACCCACTCCTGGGGGGGTGGTAGCCTTAGCTAACATCTTCAGTGTTTCCTTGGTAATACAAAATTTCTTGCCCAATAAACAGATGGGGTGGGACTCGTTCTCGTGTAGGCAAGGGTTATGTCCATAAACAGCATTCCCCTCCAGATTGTATGCCATGTCGTCCTGAAATTCGACAAACTCCTCTAAATCCTCTCGAGTAGCGAACCTGGCTTTTGCGAAGTGCTTGTACAGGGGTGCAATAGCGCTGCAGCGGGTGATGATGAAGATCTGTTGCGCTTGATTCGACAGTGTGCTACTCATTTTTTGAGGCCTAAACAAAAAATACTTTTTTCGAATTTCCGTTTTTTTGTCTAAATTAATTAGCTATGTACTTAGTTTCGCATGTGTTTTTAAGTCACGCCACCCCTCCACTGTGATATATACAGTCAAAAACTTGTTACTAATACATCAGTGTGATATACATAGGACAGATACAGTCAAAACAGCCACAAGTCCACGGATCCCGGAGGATACGATGATATCAGTTAGAGAAATGAAAATCAAACATGGACACCCAAAGTCAGACCAACCTTAATCAAAGACCAAAGTCAACTTCCTAGACGTTTCAGTAGAAATCCGGGATGGAAGAATTATAACAGACCTATTCACGAAACCCACGGACACGAGACAGTATCTCCATTTCGAATCCTGCCACCCTGTAGAGCATAAGCTTCCGATTGCATATAGCCAGGCTTTGAGGATTTGCCGTATCTGCTCAAATCCAGACACGGCCCGGCTCAGGTGTAGGCAGCTGAAAGAAGACTTGGTCAGAAGAGGCTATCCCAGAGGCAAAGTTCAGCGGAGGATCGAAAGGGCTTTGTCAGCAGATAGAGACCAGCTACTCACTCCCAAACTCGATCCTGGGACACAGCCTGAAGAAAAGTCGTTCTACTTGGTCCTGCCATACCATCCGGACCTCAGAAACGTGAAAACCATCCTAAGAAGTCATGAACATTTTCTGAATGGTCTAAACTTCAAAGTGAATCTGTTCTGGCGTCCCCCATCTAAGCTTTAGAAACATGCTTGTGACGGCCAAATTGCCGGTGCCAGAAAGAGCCCCACGGATCGCTAATTCTGAGCCCAGTGGAACCTTTCGATGCGGCAGGCGGAAATGTGCTCTCTGCCCCTCTATCAAAACCGGCACTAGCATCAGGAGCTCTGTAACTGGCTTGGAATATCGTCTGAAGGGCCATTTTGACTGTACAAGCAAGGGGACTGTATATCTGGCGGAGATTAAGGGGTGCCCCTCCCAGTATGTTGGAGAAAGCGGAAATCCTCTCTCCATCAGGTTTAACAGCCACAGGTGTGACATTCGAAAAATGGATGCTAGTAAACCTCTTTCGTGTGATTTCAGGAACTATAGCCATACATTAGATCAATTATTAGTAACTGTATTGGATTTTTCTGACGACGAAACTATTCGGAAGAAGAAAGAAAAGTGGTGGATTAGTCAACTATTTTCTGACCATCCTTTTGGAATCAACTGGGAGCACGTTCTCCGTCACAACAAATCCCCACCCCCCGGGTCCAGGTTTACTAGCATCCATTTGGACTCTGTCGACAACAACAACATCAATAACAGTGGTACCGACCCTCCCGGCAGTTCCGGTCCTCCGGTCCCCCCAGTCCCTGTCTCCCTGCCTCCTGCCGACCCTCCCGGCAATTTTGGTCCTCCGGTCCCCCCAGATCTTTCCCGTCTGGCCCCTGGAGCCCCAACCCTAGAGGACTTTGACATTTTCCTTCCCTCCCGAAATTGGATCCCCCGCTATCTGACCCCTCAGGAACGACAGCAGCGTGTGAAGAATCGCCTGAAGAAGATGCCCCCGGTGGAGCGTCGAAACCGGTTGCGTGATTAAGGTTGGTCTGACTTTGGGTGTCCATGTTTGATTTTCATTTCTCTAAGTGTGATATATATATATATATATATATATATATATATATATATATATATATATATATATATATACATGGGCAATGAACTTGGCTCTAGCCTGCACAGCCTTCGAGCTTATTGCGCGGGGGGTCAAATTTTTGATTTTTCACAATATGTGTCGACGATGGTTTTTACAAAGCTCTGTCTTCTTACTCTTCTTTCAAGCCTCTTTGTCGGGAAGATTTGCTAACGTTTACGCAATCCTTCAACATTTTGGTGTATCTCACAAACAAAACTAGAATTTTTATTCTCCGGTTTTCTTAAATAGCAAGAGAATTTTATGAATGCAGTTATAATTAATTCCGTCTTTAAAAGTAATTGGCTACCAAGCTATAACTTAGTTCTCAAAAGTCGAAGCTATGACAAGTAATTTTAACAGTTTAGAAAGCAGTGGGGGTCTGATGGAACCCTCAAGGCGCCGGGAAAATCCTTAATGGAAGCGCTCAAATGTTTGGCTCCGGCATACAGGTCGAATTTTAACCAAACTGCTAGTGGGCAAGAGTTGTGAAACTTTATGCTTTGGAAAAAATCAGTGTTAAAAATAAATCCAGCAGGGAAGCAGGGAAAGAATTTAGTAAAAAACAGCAAAAACAAAAAATCAAATTTTTGCACAAATCCAATATCTAGAAAAACAAATTATAAAGGAAACGGTGGCAGAATGAAATCAATGTGCGATATAGCTTAAGGAGAATTTTACTTGATACAATGCCTGACTTAACCATCTGTAGAACTCAGTCGAGTAAGTTTTTGTAATTTCTCTTAAGTTTAAGATATATGCAGGCGCGTATTCTGGATTTTGAAATGGAGCATTCACTTGACCAAAATTTTCGTTGTTGCAAAAAGGTCTTTCTGGGAAGCGGAAAGTGCGCATCCTCCGACAATGAACATAAAAATCATATTTCCCTGATAGCAACCTTTTTTCCTCCATTTTAAGGAAGAGCATATAATTAAGAGCATGTAAGTAAAATATATATAAGCAACTGCAGGTGGAACGATCAATGTAGAATGGAAGAATTAAGAGGGTGTGGGCTTAAAAAGGGCAGTAACAAATTAAAAGGGAGTAGCAGCGGTAAATGTCTGCAAGGAGGGTCTGCGAAGCAGAGCCCCAGAAGTTGAAGAAATTTTTTTGGTTTTTCAAAAAAACGGTCTTGGGAACTTTAATGCTTTTCACTAAGAAGGACTGAAAAAGTTTTTTAATTTTCACATTTTTAAGCAAAAATGGCAATTTTTTTACGAAAAATCGGATATATTTCAGGCATTTTCTTCATAAACACAATAAATATGCCATTAAAAAGTAGAAAATTCTTTGGTTTTCAGCAGTATGAATTTCAAAAAAGTAGGAAATTTTTTGATTTTCTGCCTTTTCCATTTTTCTCCTTAATTTTTTCATACCTACGAATCGCGAGTCCTCCTCCTGGATCCTCCTCTGTGGGACATAGGGGCGGCAGCTCTCAGAGAAAGCCAAAGCCCAAATGACTGTAAATTGTTTCAAGAAATTAATCAAGTGCAGTCTTGAAATGCCAATTGCCGAGTATTTCCTTTGAGTATTTGGATTTTTGACTGCGTATCTTTAAGCGTTCGACTGCAAACTCAACTCAACTTTTAAGCAACAGGAGACTGCGCCGAATGCGCAAAATGTTTTGAAAGAAATGTAAAGCAAAAATCGCCGATGGCTCGAAAAGTTTCCAAGGAAATGAAAAGGAAACACAGCACAGGTCCAAAAATCTTGGAATAAATGTAATGGAAAACGCAGCATTTTTGAAAGAAATGTAATGGAAAACGCGCCGACGGCGCAAAAAGTTTCCAATAGACGGTAATGTCAACGCGAGGCAGGCGCAAAACTTTTTAAATAAGTTTACCTACCTACCTTCTTTGTACCTTCTTTGTGGAGACATCAGGCTTTCATTTGATACCAAAGTTGGAAATTTTTTAAGAAATCGATTTTTGACCAGTCCGGACCCTGGTCAGGGCGCCATGGGCCGGTGGGTCCACTTTGGAGGGGTCCTCCAGTGACAAAAAATGTTCGCCTCACCAAGGGCTTTCATTTGATACCAAAGTTGGAAATCTTTAAAAAAATTGATTTTTGACCAGTCCGGACCCTGGCCAGGGCGCCACAGGCCGGTGGGTCCACTTTGGAGGGGTCCTCCAATGACAAAAAATGTTCGCCTCACCAAGGGTTTTCATTTGATACCAAACTTGGCCACTTTTGGAAAAATCGATTTTTGGCCATTTTGGACCGGTCCGGACCCTGGTCAGGTCGCCACAGGCCGGTAGGTCCACTTTGGAGGGGTCCTCCAATGACAAAAAATGTTCGCCTCACCAAGGGCTTTCATTTGATACCAAACGTGGCCACTTTTGGAAAAATCGATTTTTGGCCATTTTGGGCCCGGTTCCCGGTCCGGACCCCTGGCCAGGGCGCCACAGGGGTCCGGGCGAAACCTACTATAGCCTATGCTGTAGTCCTCCCGCACCCCACCCCAAATAACAAATAAGAAAGACCTGCTCACTGTGGATCTTTCTGTATAAGAGGCTAAAGTTGGAGTTGCGACACGGTTGGGCCCAGCACCTTCGGGGTGCCCCCCAGCCACATGGATAGGTCCTACAGCGAAACTAATGGGCCTTTTAGATTCACCATATAGGGGTTCCTATTCGAATACAAAACCTCAGCCCAGCAGCTCTTATGTGTAGGGCTCCACAGTCCATAGGCCCAGACCCCCCTTTTACACATTAACTTTCGACCCCTGGCCAGCACGCCACAGGAGCCAGATTCGAAATTCATATGCTTTGGCCCCATTAGGCCCATGGGGTAATACTCCACAACCAACCCCAGCCCCATTGTCCCAGCCAAACAAAAGTTTACCCGAATCAAAGGATTGACCATTTTGGAAAAAAACTATCTCCGAAAAAATCGAAATCCTGCTATGTACACAGACCTATAGGGAGGTCATACCTACTCCATACTCATTTCCCCAGAAATGGGGAAAAAGTTGTTCAAAAAAACCCCATATGGTATAGGATATCTAAGAGCTCCGACCTCTAGGGGGGGAATGGAGAGAAAGTCGTGCATTGAAAAATTGAATCTGTCATATCTCAAAAACGGCTTGGCCGATTTTGCTCAAATTTGCACAGCATGGACCCCTCGTGAAGGGCTTTCTACTGGTACAATATGAAGGCTCTACCTCAACTCCTCCGCCGGCAACAGGGAAAACTATGTTCCAACAGTGCGCAATGCGCCTTTTTTCCCTATTCTAGGTAGTGCGCTGACGCGCACTACCTGATTTTTATGCGCAGGGTACGCTATGTTGAGGGGTGTAAAATATTGTTGCGCGGGGTAAAATTTGGTTTGCGCGGGGAAACTTTTAATGCACTTTGTGGCGCGGGGGGTAAAAATTTTGTTACGCGGTATATATATAAAAAATCGTGATGCGCTATGTTGTGGGAGGTTAAAATTTTTATGCGAAGGGTAAAACTTTGGTTGGGAGGGACGAAATTTTAATGCACTTTATAGCGCGGTGTAAAACTTTTGTTGCGGAGGGTAAAAAGTACGTTGCGCGGGGTAAAGATTTGATGCGCGGGATAAAACATTGATGCGCTTTGTTGCACGGGGGTTAAAATTATACTGTGCGGGATAAACTCTTGAGCGCTTTGCTGCGCGGGGTAAAAACTTTGATGCGCGAGATAAAATCTTGATGCGCTTTGCTGCGCGGGGTAAAAATATTGTTGTTTGGCGATAAAAATTTGCTACCCTGGATAGAATTTTGCTGTTCTTTACTATATGGGGTAAAATTTTGCTGCGCGGGGGTAAAATGTTTGCTGCGCACTGCGCAGGGGTAAATTTTTCCTAACCTGCACATGTGCAGGAGTTGTGCAGGCATTGCCCATGCGTGATAATGAGTAAATAATAAATACAGCATACATCAATTGGGGCTATGCTTCAGCATTCGTGTGTACGTATGGGTTCGTTGTATCGTTTTTGTGATCCACGAACACTTTCTCAAGTGGATGAAGTTCTGGAATAGACTTAATTCTAGTGTCGGTGGGGTTATTTCTGTATTTACTGCTACATCTTTCTGTTGTTGGCCAGGTGCGGTTAATTCTATCTTCTCATGTCTGGAGGAGCCAACTGTACCTGTTTGTTTTAAACCCAGTAGTAATATTAGAACTAGCACGCCTCTTTCTCCTGCCAAAAGTCCATAGCTCCTCCCAGCACCGACTCCATTCTTATTGTGTATAGCCTCTATCGCTGCTTTCGTTTCTTCATGTAACTGTCTGTTTTTGTTCTTAAATTCCTTCTCATTATCATAAAGTAACTTTATTGTATTTGTGAAATTGGGACTGGCGGGGAGGGACTTAGTTTCGTCAGTATGGTAGTGTCGTTTGCCCATTCTTTTCATCTGCGACTGGTAAATGTGTGTATACTCTTGCTAACATCTATGTCAGGGACGTTATCAAAAATAAAAACACTGAAGTGTCGTAATATTGAAATCAACCTTTAATTGGCAGCCCTGATTAGTCGCAGGGATGTCACCACTTGGAGTGGCGAGTCCACACCCGCAGGGTAAAGTCACTACGCATTGGTTGCATGCATTCAAATTTACGGGGGCTTTGTTTCGACAAAATAATTGCCAGTTCGACTCTGCTGTGGCTATAAACCATGTATGGTTTTTCAAATCAAACAGTTGTAGCTGACTACGGTTTTTGTAAAATTTGATGGCACAAATTCGCTCTACCTCATCCCTATCAGCATTCCTATGCTAGTTCACAAGAAATTTGATTTAGATTGTAAACCGAGAAGATAGGTTCACAAATTTTACAGCTTTTCCTGTACATTCTCGATACTGGGCCTCTTTCACAAGTACATATGTGCCCTCATCGTCATTAACCGCTATCTATGAATAATCTGGTTCTATCTGCATCATATGTCCTCTTTGAGGCATAGGCATGACACCAGACATGTGCAAGAGGGAAAAGTCGGGGGGGGGGGGGGTGCGAACCGGCGGCCGGGCCGCCGGAAAACCGGATTTTTCCGGTTTTCTGCCCAAAAAAACCGAAAAAATCCGGATTCTGGGGGAAATGTGGAACCCCTCTGGGGGAGGGGTGAGCTCCAGGTATAGGGGGGTGAAAACCCCTCCCCCAACCACTCCCAAGCACATGTATGTTGTCTACTTTAGGGCAGGGAGGTAGGGTAGGTTTTACCTTGTCATTAAAAATGGGCAAGATCAAAAAGTGTTGTATGCATGCATGAGTGTTTAAAAGGGTACCTTCCTTCGTAAGCATCGTGCTGTAGTGCGGTCTTAACTTAATGTTATCTGTGTCAAACGATACTTGCACGTCTACTTCTGCCTTTGCAATTACTCTTGTCGTCAGTAAGCATAGGATTCCAATCATTAACCCAAGCACGGTGTTGTATAGTGGTGTGGGTCTCCCCTTCACAGTACCTTTTAACTGTTTCTGAGGTTTACTTTGCTTTTGCTCCAGCACCAATGCCACTGGCAGATGGCAGTATCGGTCTGCCTCTTCTACCGCTTTCCTCAGCGTCCCTTTTACTTTATTCAAGTTAATTTCATCTCTTTTTGGGTAGCAGGGTTGACAACTTTCCTTAATAATGTAGGTGTGTTTGTGATCTCCAAAGAACTGTACTAACACGATGTTAGTACAGTTCTTTGGATATCACAAACACACCTACATAACACAACATAACATAACATACATTAGTAACACCCAACTTCCTGGTTTCATCGGTTCTTGTATGTCCAGTTCTGATTTCTCGGCTATCCTAGCTGGCCACAAGGGAAAGCCTTTTAATTTTGCCCCTACTACTTCGTTAACTTTTAGGTAGTCTTCCTCGACGGTGGACGGTTGGGTTGTAATGGTGATTATCTCAGAGGTAGCCGGCATTTCTTCCTTTCTGTGCCCAATCGTGTCTGCTTGCTCAGCATTCATAGTGGGCTCCTCATTTTTCTGTTGAGCTTCATGGCAAACCTTAATCTACTTACATTCACTGTTTTTACTTTTCCCTTTTTCCCCGACACTAAACCTAGAGTTGCTGTTTCTGGGGTGGGTCGTTTCAAGACTTCATATGGTCCTTTCCACATATGGCATAATTTGGCGGGCTTTCCCTTTTGCGTGGCTGGTACGTGCAGCCAAACCTTCTCCCCCTTTTTAAAGTCAACTTCCTCTACTCCTTTGTCGTAGTAGAACCTTTGCTTTTCTTGAGCCTGTTTTACGTTTTCCTGAACTGAAGTTTTAGCTTCAGTAATTCTTTCTACCATTTCCTTCGAGTAATCGGTGATCAGTACATCCCCTATCATTTCTTTCATGTCCGTGTCACTGGGGAGGTAAGCGTCTCTCCCATATACGAGAAAGAAGGGAGTTTCTTCAGTGGAGTCCTGGATGCTCGTCCTTACAGCCATTAGGGAGTAGGGTAGGAAAATGTCCCAGTTCTTTACGTCTGTTGATACGTACATAGCTATAATGGAGATTATAGTTTTGTTCATTCACTCTCAAAGCCCACGCGTTTGTGGGTGGTAACCGGTTGTATTGAGTTTTCTTGTTTTTAACAATTTGCATATTTCTTGCATTAGTTCCGACAACAAAGTTGGTACCCCTGCCACTCAAAAGTCAGCTAGTTGCCCCATGTCTGGTGACGATTTGTTCAACAAAAAGCCGTGCCGTTGTTTCGGCCTTGATATCCGATACTGCAAAAGCCTCTGGCCATTTGGTGAACACATCTACGAACACAATTATGTGTTTGTTTTTCCTATCCATTGTTGGCAGGGGCCCTACGGCATCGACATTCAGAATTTCAAATGGTTCCTTAGTTGTAATTGGTTTTAGGCATTTTCACCGTGTATTGCGGCGACGTTTTTAGTGGCACATGTAGTACAAGTGCGTACAAACTCTCGAATGTCTGCATACATTCCTTTCCAGAAAAATTTTCGCCTTATCTTATCAAAGGTTTTGTCTATTCCTAAGTGTCCACTCATTACGTCGTCGTGATGGATTTCCATCACCTCCGCTTGCAGGGGTTTAGGGACAACATTTTGGACCCATGACCTAGTTTTTCGTCTATCCTCGTAGTCTGCCCACAGATGGCACAAAATCCCCTTGTCGACGAAATAGTTCTCTGACTTAAGTACTACAGTCTTTGCCAATTTATCATCTTCTGGTAGGTAGTTTCTTTCCCATAGCTTAAGGTGGTGATTCCTTTTGGACACAAATTGTTGATTGGCGGCGCAAATCAGGATGAAATTTGGCGAAACTTTCCGAAATACGTTTTTTAGCGTTCTAACACCCTCCGCGCAATCCCGGTTCAAAACTTCGAGATTTCAGGGCGGTTTTTCCAAATTTTTGAAAGTTTGGCAGCAGCTATACAGTTATGACTATATTCATTTGAAAGATCTCGTTATGCTTCATATTTTTGCTTTTTAAAGCAACTTTCTAGCTTTTTTCTAGCGTGCGATATAGCCGATTTTCTTGTTTTGGCGTCGAAAACTTGTCATTTTTGCAGAAATCAAATAATCCATCATTTCTTGAACTACACAAGCCGTAAAATCAAACTAAGGGCGTCGATCTGAAGGTCTTACAGGGGCAAATTATCCGAGGGATGATCATCTTCCAACAGCTATCCCGTTGGCTGCTATCACGAAAAATGTAGTTTTTGCAAAAACACGACCTATTTTTTCCAAAGATTGTGGAGCATTCACCATGCAAGCTGGAGGGCTGCTATTTAACAAATGAGTTCTGCACAAATATACCCAGGGACGTTTTTTAGTTTCCCCGATTACTGCTTTCTAGCTAAGGTAATCGCTTGACGAATTTGGAAAAAGTAGGCAAAATACAGGTTACGCACACATTTCAGCTTATTTCTCCATAACGAAGAGCGATTTCACAATAAATAAAAAATCGTCCCCAGCTATTTGATGGAGGTATCTAATGATATAATCGATGTCTGGCGAAAAATTCTAGTTGAGTCTGCAAAAAATCTGGAAAATTATACTTCTTCTAAAATGTGTGAAAAATATATTAAAAAAGCAACATTGGTTTCATAGTATGCATTAAAAAGAGAAAATGTCAAGCTGCATCTTGATATAAAAACAGCTTCTTAACTCCAACTAATGAATGAGTAATACTGGTGCAAACTTTATGTGTCCAAAAGGAATCACCACCTTAATAGGAATTTTAGATCGGGGTCAGCAGTCTGCTCTGCTTTAAGCTTTCCTAAATGGGTAAGAGTGTCTGGGATCGCCACGATCGTTGCTAGCGCGCGCGCTGCCGAACTGTTTTCATTTAAGCGGTTGAGAGCAGCTGAGAGCGTCTGCATGTGAGTTTGCTTTCCCTGGTCGGTACTTTACATCAAAAGTAAATTCCATCAGTTGTAGTGCCCAGTGGGCTAAACGACTAGAAGTATCTTTCATTGTCATTAGCCATTTCAGTGGTGCATGGTGAGTGTAAATGGTGAATCTAAAGTACGGTACGCCATACATATAGTACATACTTTATAGTCCATAAAGGTACGCCCGCCAGTACTTAACAATGCTTCTCTCTCCTCAATGGTTGAGTATTTAACTTCAGCTTTGCTTAAACTTCTGGATGCGTAAGCTATGACAACTTCTTTTCCTTCTTTTATCTGACCAAGAACTGCGCCTATGCCGTACCCTGAGGCGTCGGTTGCGAGTGTGAAAACTTCTTTGAAATCTGGGAAGGCAAGGATAGGAGCTGTAGTCAACTTTTCCTTTAATGTGTCAAATGCTGTTTGACATTCTTCCGATAATGCAAAATTAACGTCTTTTTCTGTAAGCTTATGCAGTGGTCGGGCAGTTTTTGCAAAATCTCTTATAAATCTCCTGTAGTAGGTTGCAAGGCCGACATTAAGACCGAACATCCTTAGCACGAGACGGCCTTGAAAATTTTTTTCAAGGTCTGGGGCAACTCCCACTGGGGATACTACATGCCCCAAAAACAGAACTTTCTTTTTCCCAAAATTATACTTTTTAGGCTTTAGTTTCAAGTTTGCAGATTTTAACCTATCGAAAACTTCTTGAAGATCTTTCAGGTGCTGCTGAAACGTTTTGCTGACAACAAGTATATCGTCTATAAATATGAAGCATGTTTCAGACAATATCCCTGTAAACAACAATTCCATTGTTCTCTGAAAAGTGCTTTTTGAGACCGAAAGGCATTCGGGTGTACTGGTATAACCCAAACGGGGAACAAAATGCCTTTTTTTATCTTTTTCAGCAACTGAAATTTGGTGGCAACCTGATGCTAAGCCCATTGTGGAGAAATACTGCGCTCCGCCTAACTGGTCTAAATTTCGGAAACATTTGGCAGTGGGAAATATATAGTCGCCATGGGTAGCCTGATTTAAATCTCTATGGTCTACGCAAAGGCAGATCCTAATTGCGCCGCACTTTTTCTTAACAGGTACTAGTGGTGCAGCGTAAGGACTGGAAGCTCTATGATACACTTTTTCTCCATTTCGTCTAACTGTCTCTTTATTTCACCTTTAAGGAATTCTGGGATTCTGTAAGGGCGCTTCCTTATAGGTGGTGCATTATCTGTGTTTATGGTATGCTCTACTAGTGTACACTGACCTAAGTCCATTTCATTCTTTGCAAATATGTACTCATAGTTTTATAGCTGACCTATAAGCTGTTGTCTCTCTGATACGGAGAGCGCACTGTCTGATAGATCAATTTGGTTCTGTAACCAATTGATGTCATCGACATTTTCCAGAATTGGGTTATAACCTGTGTTGGTGCTCATGCACTGCGTTACCTGGGAATTCACTGGGACAGGTTCAAAAGTTCCTAAGGTCATCCCTGCTTTTAGTTTTATTTCTTCTGCATCTAAATTTGCTATCCGCAACCAACCATACCCGTTGTTAACCTTAGCCAATGATGGTGTCGCTAGTAACCCGTACTTGCTCATTTATTGTATGTGTGGCTCGATAATCCCAATTGCGTTTTCAGGTGCAAATTCTGTCTCTACTTTCACTATGACCTCACACTGGGGTAGTAGCCTAGTGTTTTCAGGTAGACTTACCCTGGTGAAGTACTCAGCTTCTCCTTCCTTAACATTGTTCATGGTCATTGGGAGCTGGTCTTGTGCAACAACAATAGGCCCTTATAAGTCTAGCCGAGCATCAAACTTCTTCAGTGTGTCAGTTCCTAAGATAACGTCAAAGGGGCATTTATTCATAACTCTTGCGGCGACTTCTACTGCTTCTTTTCCTAGTTGTAGTTGTATCTGTAATGGACATCTGCCTACAATGTCGATGCTGTGTCCGGACAGTGATAGTATGTCTCCAGATTGTGTAATTTTACCTGAAACTTCATAAGGAAGAAAAGTTGAATTTACCAATGTCACATTGCTTCCTGTGGCTATCAGCCTTTCTGCTGCTATTCCACACGCATAGCCCAAAACTACAGGTGTTTCTCCTAACCCACCTAAAGTTCCTTCATTTTCGAAACACTGCAGTGGAGGTTGGCTGACCCGAATCATGTGGCACGAAGGGTTTGAATTATTACTTTGTCGAGGGTCCTGGTTTCTACCTAGTAGTAATCTTTCAATGAGCCTTCTGTTCTGTTCCCTCAATGAGCTAACTTCATTGTTAGTGATTTCTGCATCATCTTGGGTCGTGCGCGTGGCTTCCGCGTTTGGCCGTCTTACGCCTGGGCTACGATTATAGTTACGTAGAGGGTCATCGGGTCCTGACCTAAAAGTAAATCTTCGAGGAGGCGGGCTCGGGTTCCTTTGGGGTTGCATTCGATCTATCTTCTACTTCGCTAGTAGAGCTACTACTATTCGGTGTATTTTCCTCCTCGTTTTCCGTATTCGCAGGTTAATGCTTTTGTTGTTGGTTGTTGCCTCGTGCTCTTGATGTGTGTGTGTGTATGTGCGATCTGCCCCTTGTATCCGTCTGCCCGAGGTGGATTACACTTCAGTATGGGTACCGAAAGATCGACACTGTTCGAATTTAGGTCCCGGGTTTCGGCTCCAAAAATGTGACCGGCTATACCAAGTATAGTTGTAGAAATGTATTAATGGTATAGCCGTCACGGTCAGAGTCGAGCTTTCGTTGCCCTAATCCCTAGATTTACGAGTCGAAGACAACTCTTACCGGTTTAATAGCAAGTAAGGCAAGACCAACCTAACAGTTCAAGAGCACACAAACAAATGACCAAAATTCCAAATTGCAGCAATATTTATAACAAACTCATGGTTTATACAAAAAGCAGCTTCGTAATAACATTTGCAATCATATTTGCAATTGGTTAGAATTTTCTAGAATCTATTCCAATTGGTTACTTAATCTATGATCACCGCTTACGTAAGGGTCGGGTGGATAATTGTTAGTCAGCATTAGAATTTTGCACCAAACTTTTTAACTAGTCTTACGGTAGCTAAAGAGTCAGTGTTTACAACTTTGTCTTCTTACCTAAGTGAAATAGGCTTGACGTATACCTAAGGTTTGCTCGAGTTCTGCACTGGTTTATAGCTAAGAATACTCATGGTCAAAGGCCAAAGAAAAGATAGCTATGTATTAATTAGTTATTCAGTAATTATGAAGTAATTAACTGCGTAAGCTGTTGACCTTTTCTTCTTGATTGTTCTGTGTAACTCAGCTTCATTTTAAGCTACTCTGAGCCTTTCTTGGGAAGTGAACTTCATGTTTGGTTTCGAATAGAATTTTGCATTTAATAAAATTTAGTCCGTCACAATATTTTGAATTACTGTGCACGCAGGTGGCGCATGAAATCGCCTGATATATTGCACAGAGGTTGACAACATATGTATCTACTATGGCAGAAAAAAAGTGTCGCGGTCTTCCATATTCCGGGGAATGTGGCAGTTTTTCTGTCACTGAGACGCTCCCTTAATCAGCAACCGACTGGATTTGGATGCGTGCGCAGCCGCCATATGAAAGATATAACAAAGTTAACAAAAATCACCCGAAATTTTAACAAATAACTTCACCTGACTCACAGGAAAGTCACCGGACAGAGCTACGTTTCACGGTCGCCGAATATTGATTACCAGCCTACTGCCCGGTACTAAACCGGTAATTAAAGAGGTTTTTGCGTATCTATTGCAAGTTTCTAAGAGTGGAACCCCAGTCGAAAATTAATAAATCCTACTAAATCAATGATTAAAAGCGTCATTTCAATGTAGGAACTTACAGACATTTGTTGGACAATGAAATAAAATAATCAGTAAAGCATAATAGACATATAGAAATACTAGCCCGAAAGCGACTACTCGTAACCAAAGATACACAACTACTGACTAAAGAATTGATTAATTACTGATGTGGCCGAAGCCGACAATATTATACATCATAGATGAAGAAATCAGCCAAAACAGTTATGAAATGCACTCCGCGTTGCGAGTATTTACAGTGACATGGATGCCGAGTCTGTATTGAATTATGTAGCAGAAGTGGGACTGGTGACCCCCAAGCATTGCTGATAACCTCAGGATTCGTTCATCTCCTCTTGACATAAATCTTGATACGATATCAGCATTTAATTATCATGGAGCCGATGCCTCAATTCTTCTTAGAACAGCTTTGAAAATTTGGACAATACGACCTCATGATAATTTTGCCGGGTACTGAAGAACTGTTGTAAAAGTGTGTAACTTGGAAAATTTATACTCGCCTGAAGCTGCTGGAACAGCAAGGACAAAAATATTCCTGTCAATGAAGACCGCACGAATTGCGTGGCGCTTGTGTTGAAACCTGTGGGCTATGGCTGTACTCGAACCGTGGAATTCACAGAGTGGATGGGTAACCACACCCGCAAACGATTTATAGTCCTTAGTTGGCTTATTGCACCGTGGGTGGAATCCTTATGACTACAGCCTTAGCCATTGATTTATCTTGTAAACTATGTATACTGTATATTTAAAATTAACTTTCCTTGCAGTTACTTGTAAACCCTGCAGTGCATTGCTGGAAATATATGAATATATATTCCGCCATTTACACGGTTACAGAATTAATACAAATTTTCTTATTGTAAAAAATAAATCCAAAAATACTAACATAAGCTAACATCACAAACAAATTTTACATTTTGATTACAAATTAAAATTGACGCGTACACACTACAGCACGGACCTTGGCTATGACATCAAAATTAACTCATATATAAATTCTACGAACACGAAAATCCATATATAGTTTTCCGGATTAAATCTAAAAATTTTTAATTTTGACTATGGGTCAGCCTCGTTTCCGACCGTGAGCCATGTATAGCATGCAGCTTAGCTAAGAGTGGAAAAATGAAAAATAAGTTACTTTTCAAATTTTACGGATCTAGCCTCCCAGCCTCTTTCACTACAACCATCCCCTCCAGGATACCTGTGGTGTGGACCTATTACAACTCGGAAGATTGGTCATTAGCGTGCAGAGCATCACACATCTTATATCACTAGCTATATCACTATCATTATGATCTTATATTTTTACTACAAACACATATTCAATTAAAATAGCTTCCTGATGTCGAATGTCCGTGCAATGGGATTTGAAGTAGGCAATTTGCAGATACAGGGTTTTGCAACTATGCGCTGTGCGCTTCAAATGATCTTTGATGCAACAGTCCCTGATATGACGTCTCCTCATCGTCTTCGGATGACAGGAAATCAGGTTCGTCATAAAGATCACCATAAAGACGACGAGTGTCGGCCAGTGTCATTGCCTCCCCGGAGCAAATATTATCGCTTTTAACCTCAATTGAACTGCTGGCGGCGGCGTAATGCTTTCTAGGAGGGCCATATCTGCCATAGACACCAACGGCTAGGATCACCAATGTTCCAATAACCGTCACAGCAAGTACACTAAAAATAAAATAAAAACATTTTATTTTCAATCTAACGTATACCTGTACACTAATTTGCAGATTTGTATACATCAGCCTCAACTCAAAAACTTCAACCTTAGGAGAGTTAGGATGAAAACGTTTTAGTAAGCTTGAACTTGATTGAACATGTGACAGAAAGACAGAAAACTGAATATGCGTAGTCGACAGTCATCAAGCCAGGAAGGAAGCGAAGTAGCAATCCAATCGCTGTATATAAATATGCCTCCAAACGACGATCCTTTTATTAAGAAATAACCGCAGTATCTATAACCTTTTCGCTTGGTGCGTGTTTTTAACACCCCAACAGATGTCTCATTTCTAGGCTGTCAGGCTGGCTTCTAGGCTGGCTCGGCTAAAGAAGCTGTCACGTAAGGAGGTATAAAACATACAAAATTATGATTATGCCTTCGGTTGATAATGCTTCATAATTATAGAGCTCGTAATAACAACATTCGTCGTCGCAACAGTGATCGCCGTTGGCACATCTAAAATTAAGCCAAATTTTTTGCACTGTGATGTTCTGGTGAGATTTTTAGTTGTAGCTGATGTGCGACGTAACATTAGTATGCACATAGACTCTTGATCCTGAAGCACTGCGACAGCCGAATGTAAGAGAGGCAGACGGAGCTTCATAAGACTGATGAGAGTTTGTCTGATGGCCCGGTGGTGTAGTCGTAAGCACGACTGACTGCAGATCGGAAGGGACGCGGTTCGATCTCCGGCTGGACCAATTTCTTGCTTGCACATCCACACTGAGTGAAAATATTTTCCTCTGCCCTTCTCTCTCTTAGGTCTTGGTTTCAAAGGTATACGGTGCCTGACGCCTCCCGTCTGGGGTTGCCCTCGGTCTTCTCGGTCCACCAACTCCTGGTGGAAGCCTTACGTGTAGCAAGACTTAAGACTGACTCCCTCCACATCCTCTTCGGGTGTAGTAACGGTGTTGTCATTTTATGTTATGTTATGTTTATTGCCAGAGTACAGGCATACACAGGTACAAATTAGGCAAGTCAAGCCAAAATACAACAGAAACATGCTTACAATACCCGACCTGTAGTCTGAGGATGGGACAGAGCCCAATTATGGGGCTGCTGACGTCGCACCCTTAAGAAAATGTGACAAATCGCATTTGCATAGTGAACTTTTAAAACCAGAAAGAGTAGTTGCTGTTACAACTTCATTTGGTAAGCTATTCCAGATAGGTATGACTCTGTTGGAGAAAAAGCTAAAACGGCACATTATTTGAGATGACTCTCTCTGTAATTTACGCTCATGGCCACGGTTATTCACAGAAAGGCTTTCGGAGAAAAAATTTTGAAAATCAGTATCAACCAAATGTTGCAGTAGTTTATATACCGTAACTAAATCCTTTATAAGACGTCTTTCTTCTAAACTACGCACATTAAACTACATTTTACTAGCGAAGCTACAGAATCTGTGAAACCAATGCTTGACAAAGTTGAAAATTGTCACTACTCACTAATATATTAATTAACTAACTGCTGATGAAAGAAGGGAAGCATGGCTAATGAAACTATTTGTCGCATCCTCAGGGCCAAAAATTTGCCTGCCAGCTGCGGCATAAAGGAAAGGCATCGAGAATAGAAAACTGATACTGCATGACGTTGGTTTTCTTGAAAACGTTATAATTTTTGCTTGGATAAACCGTCACGCAATATAGGGAAGATCATAATTACGAAACTTACTCAAAGAATACAGTAATTTTTCTGTTTTTTGGTGGTTTTAAGACGGGATCTGCAGAAACAAATTGGTTTCCAGGCACTGTAATCTTGCAAACTCGATTCTGAAAAGGTTTCAGAAAGCAATAACTACAATAGATAGAATTCAACATAGAATTACAATATTTTAAGTGTACTATAATTAAGTGTGCATATAATATGTATTCTGTATTCAATTCAAACATTTTTCTGCTAAACACGGTAACTTTTCCCAGTTTAGTTTCACGATTTAAACAACTAACTGCAATTAGTATTGAACCATTTTTCTACCAAAAGTAAAGCTTTATGAAATTAAGTTTTCACAAGAGAGTTTCTCAAAGCCTACCTTCAATACTGTTATGGACGCTGTAAGGGGGACCCAATAATATATTCTAGCTGATAACTTTCCTTGAAGCTTTCCAGCAGCAGCATTGATATTAGCGAATATTGAGGTCTGATTGGTTCGGGATCCAAAAGTTCTGTGCTGATTTGCGGGTCTGACTCGTCGAACTTCATGGGAAAGTTTTGTGATAAATATATTTCCCTTAGTCACTTTGACGCTGGCATTGGTTCCTCGCGGTTTACCGTAAATTATCTGTGAATTTTCTGACACACCTTTCAGTGAAATAGCTGGAGGAAGTGTGCAGATACGGGTAAATATCAACAAATAAGCAGTCAGTTTCATTAGTGGAAAGAAAAACAGGAAGCTTGAAATAAACTATAAACAACGACCGGCTACGAAAATAGTTCGGTCCGTAAATAAGAGTTCAATCAATTTCATGACAATTAGTTCTGTCCATTTCCCAGCACTAGAAAAGCGATTCTACAAAAATTTCTCCAATTCCCCTTTATCAGAAGTGGTTGTTGATGTTGAAGAAATTGAGAGAGGCAAAAGGGAGAAAATGATAAAAAGTGGACTTAGGTAGTCCAGAGGCTCATAGGAGCTTTAAGCAGCGAAAAACGGTAAATGAGTTTTCCCCATTCAGCTATTCCCTGCTCTGGGACCGGATCCACTAACATGAACTTATCTCACTTTTAGGTAACCAAAGAAGTGACAGTAATGAACACTTCTGATAAATGGGAATTTGTCATGTAAATAAACATTAAGTGCGTAACAAGATTGGTAAGCTTGTGACAAGGTCAGACACAATATTTTTAGGTGCTGCTTTTCTTGTGACGTGAGAGATTTACGACCTTTTTCTGATGCCTAAAATAGGTAAGCCCTAGAAAGAGAAATAAGATCGATTTAATACCTAAATATTTAATATCACAGATACACTAAGCTCTTACGAAAGGAAAGAGACAATATGTACAGTAAACAATGTTTATGTTCGGACCAAGGGTATATTTTCAGCTGTACCGTCCTTAGCTACAGGGACTGTCAAAGCATAGGGTACAGGGATAACGGCTTCGTTAGATATCGTGCTAGGCAGAATGGCACTGTTTTCATCAGAAACTTTGATGTAGTGCAGGCGCCAATTGGGAATCGGTGCTTTTGTGGGATAAGAAGCGATGGTGTGAGGCAGAGAGGGATTACGATTTCCCCAGAAGATATCTCGTTCCAGTCGAGGTTTCTAAAAATACAAAACTAGGACAATGATTGTCGTAAAATCTTAACTAAATAATGCGTTGGATGGAAGGTTAAAGCGAACATGCTTACAACAATGCTTACAAGTTCAAACTCTGAAATGAGCATATTTCGCTTATCGTACCCTTAATAATCCATACCATGCAGTTGTTTCTTACCTATGCAAGACAATAACAACAACAACAACAACAACAACAACAACAACAACAACAACAACAACAACAACAACAACAACAACAACAACAACAACAAAAACAAAAACAGTACATGTTTGCTTAATAATTATGTTGTTTGATCTAATGAACAAAAACACACAACTTGAAACTACAGATCCCAAAAGAAAACAGTGACACTATTCATTTATTTTTTAGCTCTTACATGAAACGAAAGCTCATCCACCAGCATATTGGACACATGAATGTCTCGATCCAGTATGTAATTCATGTCGAAATCGTCATCATCCTCACCGAACGGAATCCTGAAAAGGGAACGCAATAGAAATAAAATGTCTTGGAAAATAATTTCAAACAAACGTGACAAACGTGAGCTTGAGTGAGACATCCGTCCTGTAAGAAAAGCCAACAATTCTGGCAACCAGAGGGCTGCAGCATGCGCAGTTTCCAAAAATAAAGATTTTGAAGATAATCAAAAGCACTTCCGACCAGTTACTAACCTATATTCTTCTGCGACTTTGAGCCATCCTACGTAGAAAACAAATTCCAACATTGTATCCAATGGCAGAAATATTTCCATGGCAACTCCTTTGTAGATTCGAGGAACCACTTGTCTTGCAATCAGACAAAGAATGAAGTATCCATAAGTTGCCAGAGTTGCCAGTTGAGTGTATCTCAAGGGTACATTAACCCAATCATAAATCGTCAACATTCCATTATTACCGCGAAAGGCATAAACAGTTTCTACAAGTTTCTAAAGACAGAAATCATTGCAAATGCATGCTTCCTTAAGCAGAGAACAGCAGAGGTAACGGTACTAAACAACATTCATGCATGGTACTACATACGATAGGATCGAGAGCATAAGTAAAAGCAAGAATACATAATACCTAAGAGTATGACAGCAGGCATACTCTATGTATTATAAGGCTGCTACATCCGATGCGCGCTATCGGCTGACTTCCCCCATAATTTATCATTCGCCCGCTATGTTTGCACGCAACAGACGCACTTTGATTGGAACCAACTGACTAGTTGTGTTTTCGAGCTTTAGCGTGCAAACATAGCGTTCGAATTTGCTTTGATAAGGGGGGTCTGATTTATGGGGGGGTAAGCCGATAGCGTGCAGAGGATGTAGGGAGCTGATGTAGCGAGCTGATGATTCACGCTTGTCATATGTATTATGTACTCTTGGTAAAAGCAAGACAAGTTGAAGAAGGCAGTTATTCAGGAAGATTTCTTGCTTCTGTGAAAGGTTTGAAGCAGGATTGAAAGACGCGTGGAAAAGTGTCCCGGGCGGGGAGCGAACCACTGAGCTTTGGCATAGAAGCAGAACGCTCACCGCTTGCGCCACATCCCCGGACGTTGAGAATGGGTTATAATGCCAATTTCAACCTTTCAAAGTTGCTGATATGTATTTAACACTTAAATCTCAAGTTAACTTTAAATTTAATATCTACCTGGGCAAAGAAATTGTGTCCTCAGCTCCTAATTCACAGTTCATTACTCCTACTAATCCAGAAAAAGATATATCTCGTCTTCTCACCTCAGAAAATAGAGTTCGGACACTCCAAACCCAAAGATCTCACCTGAAAACCGATTTCTGAGATTTTTTGCTGTTGTTTCTGTTCAACAAGCAGGTTCACAATCCAAGATATTGGTATGAACCAACGTCCATAGGTAGACGTGGTATTTTCATAAAGTTCGTACTCTTCTGCCGTCATCAAACCACATTTAACCAAGTGCTCATCCCGTGGAAATCTTTTTTTTATCTTTAGAGAAATTTCTTTCCAGACCAGCACAGAATGGAGATTTGCCCAGCGGGCAATTGTTCGACGAACTAACCGAACATCGTCGTCCGTACCTTAAGATACAATTATTTTATGAAAACATTTAAACTCGACGGATTGAATTGTCGCAAATATATATTTCACAAAACGGTGTAACCTGCATGCCTTCTGCAAAACTTAATAATCACTCCTGTTTCCTAGATTTGTAAAATTTTTGCAAAGCTGAAAAGCCATTAGTCCACTTGTACTATTGCAACAAATCCGTCATAAAAATTCATGTATGCCGACTGCATGTTTGTGGAAGTAGCTCAGCTTCAGGAGCGTTGTGGTTCATCCCGTAAGATGCTGTTCTCCGTGGTCCAACTAAAAGAGTCAAGAAGCGAAGACCAAGGAATGCTGCATGCATATAGAATCAGAGGTTAATGCGGGGGGTTGTGAGGGTGCAAAAGTCCCCCCCCAACTCGGACAAGGTGCAAGCTCCACCGCCGTCGGCATACCTGAACGGCTGATTTCACTGACCCCTGTGGAAGCAATTTGGGTACTCCTTGTGGAAACGATTTATCCTAAGTGCACTTTTGAAAGCAATTTTTAGTTTAAAATTCCGGAGAAGCCGGAAAATGTTTTGAAATGTTGGTCGTAAAACCTATTTTTTGGGCAATTTTCTTACCCCTTGCAACTAATTTTCTTGTCACTTGTGGGTGACTTCGCCAGGGAGGGAAATTCCCCCTTTACCCCTGGTCTAAATGTGGTCGTCGGAGACGAGGGGTATCGAACAAAATGGCCAGAGGGTAAACAAAAATGGCTGGGAAAATAAATTTTGGCCGTTTGCACCAAATGTGGTTAACCATTTGCTAGCCATATGGTTATTTGCTAACCAAATGGTTAACTAACCATTTGCTAACCAGAACCATATGGTTAGCAGTAACTTCCTTGCACCAAATGTGGTTAGCAAATCGTTAGTCAACCATATGGTTAGCAAATGGTTAGCAGGAGCTTGAGGCGGGACTTCTCTGAACCAATCAGATTAGACCGCTGCACGCGTTTATCCAATGAATTACACTGAAATTTTAAACAGCTTCACTCTCGATTAAACACATTTCAGTGTCGTGCATCTAAATAATTCCTATCTTGTGCCTTCAGTCTATACGAAAACGAACTTTTATAATTATTTATAAAGTAGGTACAAACACATTCGTGGGACAAAATCTCACTATGCAACTGGTAAAAGATAAAGATCATATAAAAGCAGCGGCATCTTGTGATAATCCACAAACTCCACAAAAATTATAATTCGAATACAAGTACTTTTCAAGAACACTACAGATTTAAGCAATCGAAGATAGTTAACATATCTTACTAACTTACATATGAATCTCGCAAAAATATTGTATCACTTCAACATGTTGTAATATACTCCGACATGAATATACATTCCATTTATTCTTCATTAGTTCTACGGTTTGGTCTGTAAGTTTCTTGCCATAACGTGAAAATTCACTGCAAGTTCGTGGTTAACCCTGCTCAAGAGCAGGGTTAGCCAACCACATGTTAACCACTTGCTTAGCATTTGGTTAGCAAGTGGTTAAGTTAACCACATTTGGTGCAAAATAGTTTGCGGTTAACTTGAAGTTAACCAAATGGTTAGCAGCAAATCCGGTAACCATTTGCTAACCACATTTGGTGCAAACCAGTGTTACACTAAAATTTTAAAAAATTTCCGGGGACATGCCCTTCAATACAAGACTCTGTGTTAATGCAGGCATATAATTTATTCATAAAATTTATGAACTTACGCAAATGGATACAACTGCTTCAGTTATACTCAACTCTACTGACATATATGAGGCAATTCTGATGTACTCTACCTGGTAAATTGGCTGTTAGTTGTACCAGAAATTTGTCTGGCCATGCTATAGAGAGAAGCTGATCCCACCACTGACGGACAATATAGCTGACGAAAAAGCCGAGCAAAAATTGCAAAGGAATCCGAGGCAGCCATGCTTCAACTGACAGCACCAATGCCTCAAAGACAATCTGTTGCTCTGAAGACAGAGCAAAACGATATGTCAATTGTACACCCACAAACAGTATCAAATATACCAGTAAACTTCTCCAAAGGGATTTCCAGATTCCTCCTCTCCAGCGAAGTAACAGACGTAAAAATGAGTGGTCACCGTATGTTACAGTCATGTACTTATCAGGAAACAAGAAAATAAATCTAGAACAACAGGACGGAAAACCGAGTTTACACACTCAAGAAATAGTCTCCAAAACTCAAGTTTGAAGAAGCCGCAGGACTACACTAAACAGCAACGTTGATGAAATAGCACATGTCAAAAACGGTGGTCACTCAAAATTGATCACAAAAATTACTTTTCTGGTCACGGATCAGGACAGGGTAAAGGAAGGAAGTTCTCTGGACGAAAAATGGAAATTAGAAGACAACCTGACCACGTACAAATTTTGAAACTTAACGTTGCAAGGCCAAACATTAAAAATGGCTTTTAGACAACTTTTTTTCCAAGCTTCCAGAATCCGGTTTCACTCAAAAGTATGAAGTTTCCCTATACGCATATTTTTATTTATGTAGTTTCAAAGTAAGTTATTCTACAAAGGAATGTTCTGCACACATGGCAACAGTGTTAGAACTCCTGTACTAAGTGGCAAGTGCTGTAGAATATATCATAGATGGCAACTTGTTGAAGAGACTAACATCCCTCCTTTTTAGAGCCCTGTTCACATGTGCACTTCCGACAGCGACTGTGTGATGAACAAACAGCCAATAAAGTATTGACTGAAAGAAAATGTTTCCAGAAATCTTTTATAAAACTATTGGTGTTCTAGATTGCATCGCAGACAGTTTCGATTGCAACAAAATTTCAGTTAGGGCATACGTCGAGCATTTGGTTCCAATAAGGTTTCCTTTTAACCCGAATAAGAGTAACTAACAACATGTAAAAATCAAAGTATTAAAATAATTAGAAGTAAGGTAGGTAACAATTTGCGTAACAAGTGAAGGAACATGCGTTAGGAGGTTGATGACACTATGTATGGAACATTTGTCTGCTTTATAACGTGTTTGACGAATCAATGCGGTAAACAGATATGCGTCGCACCTATCTCAATAATTTCCACGCAATACTTACTTTTTTAGTATACACAAAGACAAAACTATATCTGGCAATAATATATGACTACATGCAGCATATTATATGGGGGGCAGCTTAAAACAGCCAGATGAAGTACTGGTATTCAATACATATGCTGAGAAGCAAGCTTGAGGTTCCATAAGGCTCGGATAGGCTAGGAGTTCTGCTAAGCGATTATGCAAGTCAAGTGTATAATATAATAGGGATGCTGAAATAAACCTAGGCTGGGCAACCAGAGCATTATATTGATCAGACCAATTAATCCAAATCAAAAATGCCCTAAAACAAGACTCTACAATTCAACCATTAAAAAGCCCCGTCTTGGTTTTCGGGGTTTGATGATTCGATTGCAATGATTTAGATTAGATCATAGGTGTGGCTGGGCAAAAACTGTAGGGGGTTTTTTGGAGGAGGAGTCCCAAAGATCCAAAATTGGCAAATGTCTCTTAAATTTTCGAGTTATTTGCACTTTTTAGTCAAACATCTGGGGGCAAGGCAGCAAAATCTGAATATCTGTGAGGGGGGTCAATCAAATTTGCCGGTCTGTTTGGGGAGAGGGGGAGCCGCTGTCACGGTGAAATTTTTCCCCCTAGAATTTTTTCCCCCCGGAAAAATTTCACCGGTGAAATTTTTCCCCCCGGAAAAATATCACCGGGGAAATCTTTGATCTTTCCCCCCGGAAAAATATCCCCGGTGAAATTTTTCCGGGGGGAAAAATTTCACCGTTCAGCTGTAAATAATTTTTAACATTTACTTTCAACTTTCCAATTAATTTCTTTTTTCCGAATTCAATTTTTGATTGTTTCCTAACGTAATTAACAATATTTTTATGAAGTTATTTCATAAGGTGAATGCCCAGCTCCTAACAAATAATAAAATTCTCAAAACTGAGATTAATATAGATTTGCCTTGAATTCTTCCGTTTTAGAGATGCAACATAATTTTTTAAAAAGGTCACAGATGTAGAAATGTTCAATGAGAGAGATTTAATGGCTGCACTTAATCATTACTGTACCTATGTGTTTTTGTAATGCTCCCTTATTTGCGGATTCGATTCCAAAAATACAAACGGATTAAAAAACGAAAATATAGAGTAAAATTTAAGTTGAACTAATTGAAGTTAAGCTAATTCTTTTGTCCCCAAATTTTCAAGGATTTATTGGTTCTTTGCGCCTATTTCTTTACAGATCCTATATCCTTTGGAAAATTCCCAGGAAAAAGTAAATGCATAGAGTATAGTATATCCGAGCTAAGATTAATCCTTTTAGCTTGTTTAACTCAATTTTAAAGTTCTGGTATCTTTTTGAGCAGGGCTTTTATGGAGACTTTTTGGAACGCTATAACTTTCGCAATTTTGGGAGTTGGAAAGAGCTTTATTACATCGTTAAAGCTTATAATCAGAACATTCACGAAACTAG